>CADEHL010000266.1:1760000-1866901 GCA_902827135.1 Harpagifer antarcticus
TGAGCAGAGTTGTAGGCAGGAACAGATTACATTGATTAAATTAATCTGAGAAGAAAGGGATAATGCTGCAGTATGTTATAAGCTTCTGATGAAACTGTAGAGTGGAAGGATTGGTTGAGATCCCAGGAAGTAACTTCTCCCGACCAAGAAATTGCCAGGCACAAAATCCAATAAAAAATACATTTTTGTTTATACACTTGGACACAGTGTGTTCAGGGATATGAATGGTGCTGGTAATGCAGAGTGTGTTGTCTATGGGGAGAGCTACTCTTAAAACTGATACTTAGCTTACACTTTAAAAGAACAAGGAAACAGTTTCAGAGTTGGTTGCCTGTAGCTGTTTCCAGTCAGTACGAGCTTACGCTAAGCCATGACTGTATATTTCACAAGTATGTAGGAAAATTGAATAATTAACAAAAGTGAATGACCAAATGTCCCTGAATTTGTTGAACAATTCCTTTTACCTGAGCTTGAAATTGTGTTGATGGTGTGAAATCCATGGAAATGAAATCCAAATTTTATTCAGCAAAATAAAAAAACAACTGAAGCCAGTCCCGTATTGACTAATTCCTCTTTAATAAAACATGTGATTTGACAGGTTGAAAAATAAAGATGATCACCAAGACCATCACTAAATTCCTCCATCTTTTATAATACAATCAGTCAGACTCTGGGTTTACACTTGAGTATGTTAGTGATGGGTGGCAGAGCGATGTATAAGTCAGGCTCTGATGGATGCACCCGTGAAGCTGCAGGCTATCAATCAACTCCAGCTGATTCTGATGCGGCTCAACCGTGTGCTGTGGCAGGGTGGAGGAGGGAGTCAGCTGTTTCCTGCTGCCTCAGTGTGGGCAGCGGCCAGTTCATCACAGATGCACAGCCTCTTACCTCCGCACCAGTGTGGAGTCTGGGGAAAGCAACTGGCTGGACAAACCGATTGGCTGTATTTGGATAATGAGACATGCTCCTCTCTGGCCAAGAGTCCAGCATGCGAAATACACAAATAAACAACTATTTAAAGGTCCCCTATATTATACTGTTTTTCATTACTTTAATATAGGTCTCAGATATATACAAAACATGTCTCTGAAATGTTTGGCTCCAAACACCAAACAGATCATTGCAGCATCCCATAATCCCCTCTGTTTCAGCCCTGCTTCAAAAGTGCTGATTCTCTGTCTGTTACTTTAGATGAAAATAAGGAGCCACTCCCCACGCCCCTCTGAGAGATATTTGGTTAAAAATAACTCAATGGTGCTCTAGGAGGAGATTCAGGTGATGAGGTGGTAGGGGGGGGATTACCTTGGTTGCTGATTGGCTAATGGTTACACAAGCCAAAAAAATCGTTATGACATCATAAAGTGGCCAAAATCTGATCAGCTCATTTTCAGACAGGTTTTTAACTATTAATGGATCAGGACAAAAAGAGAGAGAATCTTTTTACACAGAGAGGACACATGTTTATGTAAAGTAGATGTTTTACAATAGGGGACCTTAATCAAAATAAGAATAAATAAGGTGCTACAATAGTAGTCAGAGCCTTTCGTTAGTGAAGGGCAGAGATCCATTTCTCTCTCCTCACTAAAAGCTGCAATTTGATTTGAATTAGATGCCCAATATCATGAAAAATGACACTCTTGGTTTGATTTCCTATATCCATAACTATCTAGGCTGCAACAACATGATCGATCGCAGACTCAATGGGTCACACTGTTATCTACTGCAGCCCTCCTGATCTCATAAGACCTGAATTTATTTAGCTATTTATCATAATACTGACATCTGTGTCGCCAACCCACCATTACAATATCTGACTCAAACACACTCGTGGAGAATATGAGCTGTCCATATCAGACTGTGTATCATCAATAGCAATCCACTCTCTCAATGGAAGGACCTTCATTCAGAGATTCAACCTTGAAGGAAATGATCTACAGCGATGGAAGAGCATGTTGAGTTTTATAATGGAGCATCAACTACTGACTGATGTTACAGAGACAGGAGTCGCCAGTGACTAACAAACAAGTCTGGAGTTACACCACCATCTAGTGGGGATTTCTAGTACACACAGAAACACACACAAAGAGAGACAGTGTAAATCCAAGAACATAATTGGTAAGCGATGAACAAAGAAAACATTTATTTGTATAACAACGAAATCACCAGCAAATCAAGCAGTTTCAAAATCAGATTTTTACCAACTGCAACCTGCTGTTACCTCTCTGTTTAAATGGTACTAGCTTTGGCTGCAACTTCTCATCTGATGGTGAGATGTGATGTACTGTATGTTTTAGCCATCTCCCGTTTAACATTATGCATGTGTACCGCTCTTAAGAGATATAAATGACCTGCGTTAAAGTGTACATTAAATGATAACACTTCAATGTTTTGGTTAGATAATCAATAGCGTACTTTGAGCCACTTAAGCCCACGGTTTAAGTCAAAAAGAGCTTGAGTAATGTATGTTGAAAGGGCAAGGGTTGCTGACCTGCTGAATGTTGACTGGAGCTCTGGAGGAAAACCAACACCTGCATTTTTGGCAAAGAACACCATCTACTGGGAAACACCAGGAATACATACCCGGACATTTAGCTCAGTTAGAGGGCTCCACAACTTAGTCAGATTAAATTAAATGATTAATTGTTATCTCCATTAATTGTTTAATCTATATAATTGTAGGAGACAAAAGTAGTGCCTTAAAATGTCTTTCTTTGAGAGTCTAAATAACCTATTAAGTGTATTATATATACCAGCCAAAAGCAAAGAAACTCAATACTCGAGACTGAAAACAGCATTTTTTTCTCCATTATTTTATGAAAACATTACGTCAGCTCTACTGTAAATTAATCGTAGGATAGTGGGTGATGCAACGCACATACGAGTAGCATTTCACTGCAACAAAGGATCCAGTTTGACCTAATAAGAAGTATTAGTATCAAAGTCAGCTCATTATATGTGTAACTGTTCCTGATTACGGGTGATACATTTTCATATCAGACATTTCAGATTGACTCTTCCACATTTCCTACTGATACATACATACTGAACAACTTTTATTAGAACAAAATAAAAGACATATTTCATAAAATTCTTTATTTATAAACTTGATGCAAGTTTACAAATTACTTTACATGGTCAAAATCACCCTTGCAATGAAAAAAAAAAAAATGGAACCAAACCAAAGCATGCTTACAGTGCATAACTTTTTAACCCGGCCACTGCAGTTAATGAAGCAAGGTAAAGAACCCAGAGTCAGGCTCACTCACACCTCAGACCAATATGTGGCTCGCCAAGCAGAGAAGGTTTCTGTTAGTCAGACGACAGGAGTCGGTGTGAGAGAAGCTGTTACTCAGTGCACTACAGACTCGGAGTACACCATTATTCCAAAGGTCAGGTTCAAGGTGTGGGCTAACAATTGTTCAGATGGCACACAAGTCTGCTACTTTAGTTGGGAATCCTGGCCTCTTTAAAAAGGTGATCCAAGCAGCCAGGATGTCTCGTAAGCCCGAGTGTCTCAGAGTATCTGACCTGGTTCAGTAAGCGGCACACAGGGATAACTCCCCCTGTGCACTGATGTAGGAAACCACAAGTAAACAATTATGAAAAAACGGATACATCTAGTCTTATTACCACCCTAACCCACCACTCTTTGCCTTCAGTAGCTTGGGGAAAAACACCCATTGATATATTGACATGCAAAATACAGCAATATCAAAGAGACAAGGGTCGATGTGTCGTGAACCCCTCGTCAAGCGCAGGTTAATCTGAGGGCAAGAGCGAAAACCCTGCTCATTCCAAAAAAATTGCTTAATAATTATTATACCTCAACGTTTATTCAGAAAGTGTGTGCAATTCGACAGAACTGCGATGCCTCTTGGTTGTTTTAAAATGGCCCAAAGGAAAGATTGACACATTCAATCTTGCATTTCGTGACGAGATTCTGAAGCGATCCTTAGCAAAGTCGAGTGTGCAGAATGTATTCCTGAGTTTGCTTCTCCAGAGAATGCAGGGGTGGGCTCAACAAAGTGACCAGAATGAAGTGATTAGTACATTACCGATGGCATCACAACAGCTAACAACCATGCCGATGATCCATACTCGCGTCCGGCTATTTTATTTTTTTTGCTTGAAGAGGTGAAGTGACACTCGTTATTCATATCCTGCAAGTCGGCCGACATGTGCTGAATACGATGTTTCATACCCATCTCTACCTGTTTCCAAAATATTGGTGTTGTGAATAGGGTTAGTATCACTGAGGAAATTCTAAATCAACTGAGGAATGACCGCATGAATTAGCATAACTAAGCTTTCTATGCTGGTTTTCAGGACAATATACTTAAAACAATGCAAGTAACCACACAATAGAACACCCACAACAAACGTGTAACTGCATTATTTGGAATGCTCCACACAGTTTTCTGCATATTATTCACATTACATCAAAGACCCAGCGCGCTGAGGGGTACAGCGGCGCTGAGAGTGGTTATGAATAGTAACCAGAGAGGTGGTAATGGGAAGAGCTGGGTCCCTCCCGTGGCAAATCTGAACAAATAATTATCAAACCTACACAAATATTCTGGAAAAACGGAACAGAGTCCAGTCGATCTTCCCAGGTGAAGCCAGAAGGTATGCGGTCGAGACTATTGCTGTGAATTTGAAAAGTCTGGCTGCATTTAAACAAAAAGACGAAGAAAGAAAACAGCCATGAGGTCAAGGAAAAGTCAGAAGGACAAAAGGTCACTTTTTCCTCCAGACTGTAAGGACTGCAGGATTGGCAAAGTGCTCAGGATGTGAACCAGCTACAAGAACTAAGCAGGTGACTACACTGTTAAGACTAATGTTCTCCAGTACAACAAAACTCCACAAGACTGTGTCTTCACTGCATAGCCTTACTGAGGTTCATCCGGTTTGAGTGATTAGATACAAGAAGCCAAACCAACAGCTGTGTGTTCATGCCATTATTGTTAGGCGTTGTAGTAAAGAGGGAGGTGCCCACATCAAATAAGGGGGAATGGTCCTGTCGATGCTGCCAATAACATGAGGATTACAAATCAATAGTTTAAAACAAAAAGAAGAGAGAGAACAAAACTGCAGTAGTCATTAAGCTTACATAAGATCACGGTGTACTCTTGTTTCCTTCTGCAAGAGTATCCATGAAGCAACTTTTTCTTATTCTAAACGGGTCTTGAGAAGTTGCAATGCCCTCGCTGCTAATAGTCAAGGGTATATAGTAATACAGTCTTTGCCCAGTCAAAGACCCAGACAAGGTTACATTATAAACAATTAAATCATTTTGCAGAAATACAAATGTACATGTTTACACGTGGAGTTCAAATCGACTACATTACTGTGTGATCCAAACCAAACGCGCCCCTGCTTTTTGGGTTGCAAAGCGACGGCGCTCCAACCTCTCCTGCAGCGAGACGGAAAGCTGCTGGTTGTGATGACGATGAAGACGGTGGTCTCAGCGGGATGCCGTTTGTCATTATGGGCTGTCCCACCCAGCCGGCTAAAGTCTCTTTATCTTCCTCCCAACCTCTGGGCTTTCGTGCTTTAAAAAGGATAAGAAGTTTGAAAGCAAGCGAGCCTCAGAAGCGTGTTATTCTAGAAGGAGGGATCTTGGCATTGCGAAGATAATACACGAGCACAATATTACAGAGGCCGTCCATGGAGAGAAAGGGAAGTGGTTCTTCCACCAGCATTTACATGTCCTTCCCAGCCACCACTGCAACATGCTCACACTCTGCTGGCAGATAAAGCCATGCTGCACCTTTCAACTCTCAGCCAGCAGGTGACCATGGCATGCTCAACACCTCACCCAAAGGCCGAGTGAGCACGACAGTTAGTCCACCAGGAGTATGGAATGAATGTCGCAATGGAAAGAGATTGTATCAGACCACAGATGCACAGAGAGATAAATATCGAGGAGTAGCTGATGAGTTTGGATTTAACTTGCAGGTGTGTGTGTGCTAGTATCTGGGTGGGCACTGAATGAGGGAATTGGTTTGGAGATCAGAACAAAAATGGTTTGCGGGATTAAAACAAAATATATTGGTCGCAAGGAGAAAATAAACATGTGGTCCCAGTGCAGGAAAGGCAGGAGTGTTTTAGCCGTCCTCCTTAGGGGGTGTGTACCAGCCTGAATGAAGAAAGAACAACAAGGAATGACTGTACAGTAAACAAAAACAATGTGGAGTCAACAGGACGCCAGCATTAGAGGCTTTTTTTAATTTGCACCATTATTGCCCGGTTTTACCTTAATTTACAACCTTATCTGGTTCCTTAGAGAACCAAATCAGGGTTTTCCTTTTGGTTAGGCTTTATCAAACATTTAGTCAGGCTTTGATCTCTCAGATGTCCGACTGTAATTAAATATAGCCTGGCAAAAAATAATGTAAATTTTTTTAACTGCACTTTTTGTTTTTAAAATGCAGCGTGGTGCAGGTAGGGCTGCTCGATTATGGCAACAATCATAATCTCGATTATTTGGGTCAATAATTGATATCACGATTATTAAAAACGATTATCCATTTACTTTGAAAACATCCATTTATTGAAAAAATGTGAACAGTATGTTTTTAACAGTTGATTACACTCAACTGTTAGTATAATTCAACTGAAATTTTTTTATTTTTTAAATAATAATAAATAATCGTTTTATTTCGATTACGTTGTTTTCATAATCGTTGCAAGCCAAAATCGTAATGGCGATTAAAATACGGTTAATTGAGCAGCCCTAGGTCAAGGACAACAACACACATTGGCATTAACGGTTATCGTTGTCCAACAGACACAGCAGTGCTGTTTCTCCAATAACATTAGCTTTTAAATGGCAATGTTGATTAGTTTCTTGCTGGCTCAATTTTGTTTAAAGCTGCATATAAATTGGCTTTGACTGAACATGTAATGATCTTATTCTGCTCGGCTTGTAAACAGGCAAATATCAATGTGAGTGATCAGAGGCACGAAGCATTCAGTTCATTTAGAAGTGTGCCCTGTCTGTGATTGAAACCGAACGTGACATTTAAAAACAGGTATTTGGTTAGCAGTAAGCAATATCAAAAATAATATAACATCATAGTTGTTAAAGGTGGGGTAGGTAAGAATGGAGAAACCAGCTCGAGAGCGCTAGAATTTGAAAGTAGTGTACGGAGCTGAAAAAAATCTGCCCCTTCCTTCAGACTTCCTCACAGAGCCCCTCCTCCAACACACACGAACGTGAGCATGACCAATGAGGGCACGAGATAAGTTTGTGCCCAGATGGAGGGCTGACAGGCAGGTAGGCCATCCAGTTACTTTAGCCGGGCCGGCTCAGATGATTGGTCGTGCTTTTTACAGCGCCACGGCTTCCACAGATGAGATGTTTTAATGTATTGCTATCGGGATGTTAAGAGCATTCCATGGGATAGAACAAAGTGAATTACCTACCCCACCTTTAAGGACATTTGTAATCTTTTATAATAGAGTATAGTTAATAACCAGAGCACCCATGTTCTGAAACTTTTCCAACCAACACCAATAAAACCTTTTATATCAGTTCATTATAGATTTATAGGAAATCAAAAAAGATTCATTTAAAAAATACCAACTCTTAAGAATCCCTGACTACGCAGTTTAGGTCATACAAGCAGGGTTGTTTAAAATACAAATATACATAATGGGTACACTGAGAGTAACCTATATTCATACTAAAACTGTTAAATATAATGCTTTATACAAATATTATAATGTCTGTTAGCGAAAAGTAGGGATATAATGTGTTTTATAGTAGTGTGGACTATGAGACTTGCGAATAGAAAAGTCAGTGAGGGACAATTATGAAGTAATATGATTTTTTTAACTGTTTTATAATATATTGTGCTTAAAGTTATAAAGCATTTTGAATATTTATGATTGCAAACTATAACCATACTGTACTATAAACCGATATAATGCTTTATAAGTATGCTCATAATAGATATTAGACATGGGCGTCATAGGAAGGCCATTTTGATGTATCCATTTTTGTATCAAAAGGTATTTTGTGCATCGTTGGTATCTATATCATTTACACAGATTGAGTGCAATGATGTTGACTGCATGGATGTAAACGTTGGACACACACACACACACAACAGTAAAGCGATAATGTCCGTCAGCTTTGAAGCATGAGGGATTTGGTGTCAGTGAACACGGTCAGTAAGGCACTCCGTATAAAACTGGAGACAACGACACTCACCGTTCTTTTCGTGGATCTGAACCAGGGATTTGTAGGACTGCTGTGCTCTGGCAAGATTGTACTGGTTCTGCATCAAAAGAGGAAAGAAACTAAATCAAGCTTGGGTTTGTGACCGCAGTGCAGAACAAGAAACAGCAAGGACACACGTTTCCTGTAAGCAAAAACATAGCAAAGCAAAAAGATTCTTCCTTTCTCTTTATATTCAATAAGGAAAACCCGCACCACTTCATTTCCATTCACTGCAAAGAAAAACACAAGACTTTGTATAATTAAGTATGATAGAGGTTATACTAGTCAAATTATAGTTACTATATTAGGGGGGGGAATACATTGCCATGAACTCAGCAAAACATTTCCTGGAAGAAGTCTTTTACAGGGAACAGTCAGCTAACGAGTGTTACCATAATCAAACACTTCCAGTAAATGAAAAGCTCAACCAACTTGGATACGAGGCAGGAGTAATATTGTCCCCTTAGCAACACTCTGTCCTACTTTATTGATCCAAAACATTGTTCATCTTGGTGGTGCCACTTACTCTAACAATGACATCATGTTAGCCTGAGAATACGGTGGCTTACAAGTCTTTTTCATATTTGTATTAACTGTCTAGCTTGGGTTATATTAATCTACGGGGGAAATTAGGACTGGCCTACAGACTAGGGCTGCTCGATTATGGCAAAAATCATAATCTCGATTATTTGGGTCAATAATTGATATCACGAATATTAAAAAACGATTATCCATTTGAACAGTATGTTTTTAACAGTTGATTACCCTGAAGTTTAAGTATAATACAACTGAAAAACCAAAAAAATAAAATAAGCAGCTATACTACAGACTTGTCTAAAACGTTCCTTGTGAGCCTTAGACTGGAGCCACACGAGAACGGTAACGCAAAGGAACCAAATTCGATATCAAAAAAGTCTTCCGTCCACACGCAACAGGCACCAGAAATGTGTCCGTTCACACGAGACCGCTCGAAAGCGCTTGAGACACTGTAGTACATATGCCGGGCCTGTAAGTGGCGCTGTACTTCTGCCACAAAACACACCAAAAGCAGCGAAGAAGACTTCCCGCGCGAGAGGGGCACGTGGTTGTGTGTGGGGTTCTGAGCTGCAGAAGCGAAGGTGTCCTGCACTAAATAGTGTGCCTGAATGCATCCTGTGCGTACACAGAGGGACAGTGCTGCTTTCACTGCATGGGCTGTGCTGACTGTCGCAATTCTATAGATTTTGAGGAAGCCGTATTCACCTTTTCATACTTATGTGGAGTTGTTTCAGATTAAGTGCTTAACCCAGGCTGAGACAGGTGTTGACTTAATACTCAGGTTACAGCCATTGATAGAATGTTGTATGAAGAGTCAAGATCATCATACATTAGTCATGAATTATTTTTTAGCTTTAGCATAACACATTTTCATTTAAATCTCACTCTGAGTATTTTGCCTCCAACACAACACTGAGCCTTTACTCCTGTTAGCTCTAGTGTATAAACTGTTAATGATCCACTTTTGGTTGACAAAAATACAGATTGCTCTCTGATAAAAATAACTCCACTAATGCTAACATTATGCAACAAGACCTTATTGCCCATGGTACTCGGGGTGGGGGGGGGGGGGGGTCTGCTGTAAGAGGCATTAGCTAATCAATGAACCCATAACATTTAAAACTATCAAAATATATCAAATATTAAGGAAAAGAAAACATGTTTAAACATAATCCCAGTTGCACATTAAGCTTAAACTGCTTTCATCATATTAGGAAAGGATAAGACCTAAACACATTAAACTAAAAAACAGTAACACAAACTACTTCAAGTCTACATCAAACATGAGTAAAATAGGGAGTGCCTCCATGGACTTATCAAACTCAGAAGCCAGAATAGGGAACATGAAAAGTACAAATGACAGCAGAAAAAAAGATAACAATCTAACTAGGCCAATCCAGAAGTGACACGCGGCACCTCCAACCCGGCTCGCATGTAATGAACAAAGTAACGCACAGAAGACTCTGGTCCTCCATAACATCCATCATGTGAGCTCCACATTATCAAAAGAGCATTTCCTGATTTGAGAACGACACGTCGGGCGCTTTCTCACTTACTTTATTGGCTCCAAACTGCACTCTGGCTTTTCCTTTGACTAAAGTGGCATTGATCTGCATGATGACAGACTCAATGGAATAGGCACTGCTCCAACCCTGCAATCAGAACAAAGAGTAACACATGTAAAACAGATCCAAATATAATCCAAAGTTTCAATCTTATATTATTCAGTGCAAATTCACATCCATTTGCACCTGACATACCTGTTTGGTGAGAAGCTCCATGCACAGGGCACCTCCTCCAAGAACATACCTGAACAAAGGAAAAAGGCCACTTTTAAACAGTTTGTTCATAATGGCTAACGGGTACTGTCTCTCAGTTGTTCTGGGCCTCCAAAATCCAGGTCCTTTCCAGGCCAACAAACAGGGCTGAGTCGGGCTGAGTATGCTAAACTAGTGAGAGAATCGCTGGCAAGAGGGCTACAACTACAACAAGATGAACATATTTGACCGTGATTTAATTGTAATACACGTTTCAAAATGATGCCGAAGTAACAACATACTGATACCGGTTAGTAAAGACCATGAATTAATGCTTTGACAAGTCTGCAGACAGACCTTTTTAAAATGCGTGTTTTCTAAATGGAGCTTGGCTAAGCTAACGTTATATATGCTCCGACCGTCCACACTCACAACAACGGCCTATACAGACATAAATAAACCAGCGGCTGTATTCGCCATGACACAGACAGTCCGTGGTTTAACTGGTGTCTAGTTTCTGAACAGATATGAGGAGCTGTGAGCTCTGAGGGCTAACAGCTGATGTTGGTTTTGTGGTTCGCATTGAAGATGACGTCACGGCTCCGCCTACACTGCGTTACTATAGTTACTGCCCCAGCTACTAAACTGTAATGGAAACGCGGCATAAAGTGAGCCAGTCCTAACAAGGCCTAACGAGGCCCTGTAGTGGAAATGTGCCATTAGTCAACCCCAAATAAGAAAATAATCAATTGGGATGGAAAGAGTGAGAATCAGCTAAAAGAACTCACCCTCCGGACAGCACAGGCGAGACCACTCGGACAAACGGTGGATCAAAAGGGAAGTTATCCTGTAAAAATGACAAGCAAAAACAGTAAATTAACAGACTTCAAAGACTACAAAATGGTGTTTCACCTTAATGAATGCAAAGTTAAATGTACTCACTTTATATGAGAAGTTCAGTAAAATGTAATCCATTCCTTCCTTTTCCTTTAGGACTTGTAAATCACTGTGTAAGGGGCTATCTGGATCCACTCTGTTGGTCATTAAACGATGCAATTAGTCCATTTTTATTTATGCCTACATGAAGGAAAATAAAAAATGAGAGCAGGTCCCGATTACTTACGTCCTTAGTTTGACGTGCCATTCGTACAGGCTGTCGTTAACAAGCTCCACTGAATAGATGCCTGAAAAACACATTTAAAAAGAGTTCTCAGAAGTTTCCTAACGCGAGGTTCTGTAAAGCAATTGAATGGAACATTGTTCAAAAGGAAAAGTATTTTAAATGTTCTTTAATAAGCCAATAGCAAGTCAATATACCTATAGCCTTCACTTAAGCATACAAGAGATGGCCACAAGTAACAGTAGGTTACAAAAAGCTTTAGGCCCCTTTGGAGTTTTGCATAACTAAACTTAAACATGATGGTTTATTTACTGCAATTAAGGATTGGGAACCAAACTCACTACTTAGTGGAGAGAACATGTCCGTACTACCGAATTACATTAAATGTATCTTTGGGCACCTGAGAGGGTATCTTGGCGAGTGAATATGATGCGATGCAGAGAGAGTGAGTCAGCAAGCTGGCGAGCGGATAGAGTGATTATTAAAAACTCAACACAGAGAACGTACGCTGCAGAATTTGTAATGTGAAATGCAAAGCTGTCCAGGGCAACGTGTCTTGGATGTGCTTCCCCTGAGACACTATGGTGTGTGTGTCAGTCACGCTCTGCCCTGGAAACAGACTGGATGTCTTACGGAAGGCTGGGGGAAGGGAGATGGAGGTAAGGACATTCATTTTTCTTTTTGTGTGGGGTGTAAAATTCAAGTCAAATGAATTACACGTTCGTCATTACAGAGAGTGAAGTATTTCAAATAGGTACCGGTATACAAATACAAGGTACTAAAACTTCTTCAAATGTTAATAGTACCCAACCCTAATTGCAACGCTTGATGGTAACCACCACTAGTCAATCACACGACGTGGATAACATCGATGGGTATTGTGTGCAAGGGTTTGTATATCTTTGCGAGTTTCCAGCGAGACAATATTATTTCCCCTCAGATCTGCACCAAAGCACATTGGACCTTGTCTAAGAGCATACCTGTCTTGTAACTCTGAGACCTGTAGATCTCTCTGAGCTCCTTCATCAGGCGGTCAGACGCTTGCACAGATCCAGACACCGCTCCCTGCGAAGGTCAAAACAACAATTCTTAAGAAGAAAGACAAAAAAACACATTTCTTTGCAAGCCACTGTGAGGATAAGCCTGTTATCTGTTAGGATATATGACACATGATGTTACCAAGCATAAGACCTTCACAGAAATATGTACGTTCCTGAATAAAGTCTTACGTTTAAGTGGTCCTGCCTCTGGTTCTTTCGGATCTTCTCCAGGATGGCCAGATTCTCCTTCTCGATGCCATCGTCCTCAGATTTCTTCCCATCCACAGGCTCCTCCTCTTTCATCTCATAGTGGTCCAGATCCTCTATGTCCTGTTGGTTCATATTTGATATTTTAGACGTTTTAAATCCTTCATGGTTTTCAAAAAAGCTTAGGGATCAAAGCCAGTGCCAAGTCAGGAAATAAATAAATATCAAGGACAACTAGGTTATAATCCGGTACCACTGTACAATAAGACTACCCTTATAAAGGATTCATAAAGGGTTTATAATTAGGTTATGAATTAGGTTGTAAACACTTTATTAATCATTAAAGAACCATTTATAAACCAGTTCTATCATAGTTTTCATGCATCAACACAGGCTCACTATTTGGCAAGATGGCGGCGTGCCCATTCACTTTGAATGGGGTGACGTCAAGCTTTGCCGAACTGCATTGTGGGAGCGTCTCTTCGCTTTGCTCGCTTCAAAGTTGAGCAATGTTCAACTTTTGAAGCTTTGACGGAAGCGTCAGCCAATCAAATCATATGCCAGTACAAGCTCTAGCCAATCAAACCGCGTGCTTGTGTGTCCGGGGCGGGAGATTCGTGCGATTGGTTGTTGGTCGAGTTTCAGACACGCCCGCCGGCAAGCTTCAACGCACGCCGCCGTGTGGACGCTGCGTTATAGTGGCTACTTAGCGAGAATCAACTCGGTGAACAACAGATACCAAGGATGCTGGCTGATGAAGAACACGAAGTAAGCTAGGTAGCCAATATAAGGCTTACGCTGCGTCCACACTACAGCATCGACAGCTTCAAAAACAGTTTCCAACGCGTCTGCCCATTCACTTTGAATGGGGTGACGTCACGTTGCCTCGCTTTTCGCCGAACTGAATTGTGTGTAGCATAGCGGTCCGTCTCCGCCGTCAGAAGTTGAACATTGTTCAACTTCTGACACCGGAGTAGCCAGCGCCAGCCAATCAAATCCCGTTTCTGAAAATCTGACAGCTCAAGCGCTAGCCAATCAAACCTCGTCTAAGCTGGGAGAGATATCCCGCCGTTGATTTCTATATTTCAAAAAAAGATGGAGGAGAAACTATTTATCGCCGTAGCAAATCACCCGGTTTTGTATGACCAGACCCTCTTCACCTACCGGGATACAAACCGGAAGAACCAGTCATGGAGGGAGGTGGCAGAGACAGTGGGTGAAACTGGTAGGTTTTTGCCTGTTTGGGGAGTTTATATATATTGCTCACATAAAATCCCCGGGGTTTTTTGCTTTGTATGTCGGGGGCGGGAGATTCATGTGATTGGTTGTTGGTCGCGTTGCTCGAATAAAATCCCCAAGCTTCAGACATGCCCAGCACCAAGCTTTTTTTGAAGCTGTAGTGTGGACGCTCGGTTAGTCATCTTGCCAAATAGTGAGCCCACATTTATCTGTACTGCTAAGTCTTATATTGGCTACCTAGCTAACTTTGTGTTCTTCATCAGCCAGCATCCTTGGTATCTGTTGTTCAATGAGATGATTCCCCCGCATCCATCTTGATGTTTCTTGGCATCTCTTATGACCATTTATTTACGAGTTACTAACATGTATAGTTGCCAAAAGGGAACCTTATTGTAAAGTGTAAAACAATTCACCATGTATTAATGAGTTACTACCACCATTTATAATAAGGCTTAGCAGTACAGATAAATGTGGGCTCACTATTTGGCAAGATGACTAAGCCTTATATTGGCTACTTAGCTTACTTCGTCTCCTTCATCAGCCAGCATCCTTGGTATCTGTTGCTCCCCGAGTTGATTCTCGCTAAGTAGCAGTACAGATAAATGTGGGCTCACTATTTGGCAAGCAACCGGTCACAGTTGCCCTGTTCATCTTATAAAAGCTTATTAATGATTTATAAAGTGTTCACAACCTAATTAATTAATGAATTACAAACTATTTGTAAACCCTTTGTAGTCTTATTGTAAAGTGGTACCTATAATCCAATCAAATGTAAAGACAATAATCATATGAATATATTGGGGGGGGGGGATTAGAACAAACATAATATATTCAAACACTGGCCTTTGTATTTGCATACCATACGAGCATGCAATACTGACTAACATTCCTCTTGGGTAAGATGCGAGGGAAATACAATATTTTATTACAGGGCATCAAGCCGTAAACACAACTTACCTCTCCCATCTCTTCTTCCTCTTCTTCTTCAGATGTGACCTCTTCTGTCCCATGCTATACACACAAACAAATAATTGAGTCAAGTTGTCTAAAGTCCCCTGACAGAGACTCCCTGATCTGATATTTTTCATAAAACCACATTGTACTGACCCATAACAACAGGAAGAGCATATTGATACATTTAGAGAATAACTTCATATAATGCACCAAGGCCCTCTGTAGTGCAGGCTGCTATTGCAATACCCAGCAGAAGTGCATAATAAGACATCCTTAGTTGAATATTGATGCCTTATTTCTTAAAAGTAATCAAATACTGGCCATGTCCTGGTTGTGCAATGGGGACGTATTTCACAAGAGTAAACTATGAAGCATTGCCTTTCGGTCTGGAGCCACGGGCCCCGCAGGCAGGGGCTGGTCCAGCATCTCCACATCTGGATGTTGGGGAAGGTTGTACAGCCGACAGAGGTCACATATGAGTTTCTTCAACTGCTGCAAAAGCTGGGGGAGAGGAACCACAAAAGATGAGGGGATGCAGAGTTAGATAAACGGGTGAAGATGGCAGATGCAGCTACATCAGAAATACTATTGCCGGCATGGTTAAACCATACACCCCAGCAGGTGCACTCCGCTCTGCATCAGCCAAGCGGCTCACTGCACCCGCACTGCGAGGGGGACCCAAGTTCCCATCAGCAAAAACACGTGGGTTTGCTATCCTGGCTCCAAAATGGTGGAATGAGCTCCCCATTGACATCAGGACAGCAGATAGCTTACACACCTTCCGGCGCAGACTGAAAACTCATCTCTTTCGACTCCACTTTGAGCAATAGAATTACTAACAAAGCACTTGTATACTAATAAAGGACTGGCTTATCTAAAGCTAGTGGAGTAGCACTTGAAATGTTTTGGCTCTATGAAACCTGATGTACTTATATGATTCTGTTTTCTTCAAGTTTGTATTTTCTTGGTCGAACGCACTTATTGTAAGTCGCTTTGGATAAAAGCGTCAGCTAAATTAAATGTAGTGTAATGTAATGAACCACGATGGCTTACCAAGTCAATTGTATTTGTACTAGTGCATGCTCAAAATGTGCATATTCAAAATGGGCTGATTGCTTGGACTTTGATTTTCCTGCTGTAAGATTTCTCAAGAATCGATCATACACAAAACTCAACACTTGTATCTTAAACAATATTTACACCCCCTAAGAATGCGTACCATAGTAATCCTTTGGAGGCAGTAGCTGATATGAACAACAGATAAGTTCAATAGTGTGACATCATATTGTAGTGAGTGATGTAGAAGAGCAAACTGTATACAGCATGTCGTTTGTCAGTTTAAGGCCTGAACATATTTTTAAACCATGTAGTTGCAAAAAATGATTTAGTTCTTGAGTTCATATACTACCAAAGCTCCAATCAGAAGCAGAATATGCAAGGCAGCTACATGCACATTTAATAAATAAGTTCCATAGATCTCAAGAGCTCACACTCAACACTGCACTTCCTGCCTCCTCAGCAAAACACACTCCAAGTGTGAATTCATAGACATGTTGATCTCAAAGGTTGTCCCAATGATCTAATGACTGAGTCATTTGATCTGCTGAAGCACTGCCAGTTCCTATTTAGTTGTACATTTTCCACTCATTACCCAGATACAAAGTCACAAACTTTTATGCATCACATGCAAGTTGTTTTTTATGCTTGAACACCCAATACAAAAAAGGGATAATCCTTCTAGATTTGTAAATATAACACTACAACTCAACCAGCATCAGTAAATTCTCCTTAACTAATAAATGTAGCACACATCTTCAAGAATGATGCATAACATGTTAATAGGTTGTATTAAAACGTTGTGAAATGTAGTCTAGAATATACATTTAAAATCCAATACTAATGTAATGTAGTGTTTAACTAATCTAAAAGATAGCTGGCTTAACTAACCAAAGTTCAGAATAAAGCTGTCTTATTTAACACAACAATAGTCTGCCTCCTATCTATGGAGCTTAACACAGCAGGGTGGCATTATGTCACAATAATGCAAGGAGAATTCTCCTGCTGAGCGGCAGCCTGGTCAATACTCAGCCAAGCACTTTGGTTAAGTCAAATAAAGTGTCGTCTTTTCATTATGCCATATAACACAGACATGCTATGACGGTATTATGGTCGCAGCTACATCAACTTTGTTTTGATAAAATCGTTATCTTTTAAGTCAGATGTGGTAACGACTCTGCTCAATTCTCTTTGTTAACTTGAATGGATCACAAGATAAAGAAAGACACATTTATACTGCTTTGTTGAAGATGCAAAAGTGATTGGGAGGCAAATTAGGGAAGTTAAACCAAACCCCAAGGTTGCAGTTCATGTTTACTGCAGTGTAATGGAAATCTGTTATAAAACAGTTAAATAATGCTATTTTTATTATTGTATAAATAAATAAAAATATAATATTATTGTATGACAATTACTTATTTAAGAATATCATGCTCATTGAGACAAATAAAGGAAGTAAGGGTTAGTGAATAGTAGTTATTATCACTAATAGTTAGTGATAGTGAAAGTAGAGTAATTTAAACATGTTGCAACCATCCCTGAGGTGTGTGGCAACTGTCCCTAGGGTGGGGTTCGTTGCAACATCTGACTTTTTTTTCTTTCAAACGTATATTGTGAGCAATCTATCATATATATTAATATTTAAATAGTAGAGGGAATTAGCACACATATGCAAGTTTAATATATAAATAATGTGTTGGTCTGGACCGAATAGTCTCCGAGTATCTCAGATAGATGCAAAAAGGGGTTGCAACTGTCCCTAGTCTCTACTAATGTATGTTTATTGATCACACAAAACCTAAATGTTCTGGCAATATTAAGTTATTTTGTCAGGAGATCCTCATAAATGGTACATACATTGTTGACTGACACAGTGAAAAAAAGAATTAAAAATAACTACCAGGGTGCTGCCTTTTCTCACATCTTCCAACCTCTCCAAAACTTGCGCCAAGCTCGGGTCGTCAGAGTCCACGAACCATATTGGCGGCGTAGATGGATAAGATTCCTAAAGACATGGGACACAGCAAAAGAGAGACAGTTACATCAATACATGTGAATTATATACACTAGCAGAGGTGGAAGAAGTACTCTTATCTTGTACTTAAGTAAAAGTAGAAATAACAGTGTAGGAATACTCGGTTAAAAGTATAAGTCCTGCCTTACAAATGTTACATAAGTAAAAGTATAAAACTATTAGCATCAACATATACTTAGTGCCAAAAGGAATAGTACTCATTATGCAGATTGGCCCATTTTCTAATAATATAAATCATTTGTTTGATTATGATTATTGATTCATTAATGTGTTTAATTACTTTGCAAACAGCAATTAATTTATCCAAATCTGCAAAGTAACTAAAGGTATTAAATACATGTAGTGTGTGTAACCTGTGAATTGTAGTGAGCTAGAAGTACAAAGTAGCAATTACAATTTAATTATCCAAGTAAAGTACGAGTATATCAAAATGGTACTTAGGAACAGTACTTGACATGTACTTAGTTACTCTACATCTCCGTGTTAATTAGCATGACCTAGTGCTAAACATAGAAATCATTAAATAACGTAACATTTGAAGTGGCGACATTAGCATTCAGAGTGCGGCGTTAGCCAACAGCTAGGGGCTTAGCAGCACTGTAAAATGTTGGATTGTCAGAACAACAAACCCCCCCTCCCCCCCATTAATACTGCGTAGCTACCATTGACACTGGCTTATGAAACTACGCAAAACATCTCCCGCATAGCATCAAATTGCACAGTCCTGATGGTAGACTGCTACCTGGTTAGCTCGTTAACCAGCTAACTTCAGCTAGCTAACAACCCAACAAGGGAAGTGTATAAATCCCCTTACCGTTATATTACAGTGGATTATTAAGAGTTTTTCCCCAGTCACATTAAACTGGCAGCTCAGCTCATCAGGCTTCCAGTCAATGATCCTGAAACGTTCGTGATTTGGATCAAAAATGGACTCCAAAAACTTCAGTTCGGCCTTCAGCCCCGACACCGACATCTTCCACGCATCTCCGGCCGGGCCGCTGGGGAGGGGGAGAAGTCGGGACTTAGCTCTTTTTTTAGCTAGCTAAAGCCACAACACAAATGTCAGTAGAAATTGTTTTTTAAAATGTGGGCAAGGAATGGCTGTCTGCCTTGGTTGGTGTAGCTTGATGCCCAGTACCAGCTATGAGCAACGTCCGGTTTAAATGTCAGCGCAAACGGAGAGATTTGCAGATTAAGTTAGCTAACGTTAGCTAGCTTTCAGTTAGCGTTTGAAAACAGCGCAGCGGTTGGCAAGATGCTAGCGGGCGAGCTAGCGAGCTAGTCCGTTGTTGTTGTCTTTCCGTCTATTGTTGTTGTCTGTCTGTGATAACAACACTTTAAGGGCTCTCACTGTGTCCTGTGACCTTCTCCTTCACAGTCCCATCGAGCAGATCTTTATAGATGACTCAACCGGGGAAAGATCACACCATGTCCACGATCTGAACTTATATCCCGCAGTAGAGGGATAGTGTTTTTCATCCCGGTGTACAACTGTAGCTGGCCTCTTGTGGGGTTTAAAGATGGCGTTGTGCAACCTCTCCGTCCCCGCAGAATCCCAGCATACAGCGCGTCAACACATTATTTCAAGGTAAGAAAATAAAGGAAAGTTTACAACAGTGGATAAAATACATGGACAATTGAGCAAAGTGATTTTGTTTTTTGTTAGGGATAATTCCAATGTTCAATTTCCTGCATCAGATTTTACATAAACAAATTAAACTGATCCATTATATTTAGGCCTAATTTACCCTGGAAATGTTATCTGATGCAGTGTTTATCACAAATTGGTCTTATTTATTGTGGCTCAGTAGTCATTCTTTCAAATGATCAGAAAATAATTATTTGTTCAATTAATTATAAATTGTTACAGAAATGTGCATACACCGTGCATGTCAATGGATTATAGGCTTTGTTTGACTATTTCTATTTAGGCTACATCAGTATTGTCTACATATAATTTGATGTATAATTTTCAGTTTAGCATATGAATCCTATTCAGCCTGTATGAGGTTATATAATTCCAACTCATTATACATTAATTGTTAAATATCTTAACAGAAACAAGACACATGTCTGTAACATCTTGTTTACTACAGGTTCCCTGCACTTAACAGGTTAACATAAAGAATAATGCATGTAACCGTGACTATAGGTTACAGATTAATACACAGCAAATGTGTTTATATATGTATATGTTACATTCTCCAAGTAGCCAAGATGATGATAGAAGTAACAGTAAACAATAATGGACATGAACAATGAAAATAATGATGATATCAAAGTTTAGCCAGCTACGTCACAAAATAGTCTTTCTAGGAACAAAAGCAAATGTGATATCCCCATCCAAAATTATTTCATTAGTAAGTCTGTGTGAGCCCAGCCATCTGATTTGCAAAGAAGTAGGCTAATGAATGCATGTTCACTTTTAGAATCAGGATTGTGTGGTCTTGGGTTTTGTCTTACATGGATTTATCCCTAATCATAACATTTGTGTGTTAAATGTTACTTCCTCATGAGTACAGAATATGGCCTTATAAATATTGACCCTAAATAATTCAATGGCTGTTCAGCCCACATATCATTTCCTTACCACCTTATGCATACTGGGTTGTAAAAGGAAACAAAGAGAAACATAACAAGCCATAGTTCACACATGCCTTCTGTCCTTCTCCCTAAAAGTAAATAAAAGTGCAGTGTTTTACCAAATCATGTGTGTAGTAGTACCTGGCGTCCACTAGGAGGAAGTGGTGGCTCAAGGTCGGAACAACTGGTTTAGGTTTAGAGATGAATAAGCTTATGAAAACATACTTTCCTTGATACAGTTCTTTACTCACTGGTCACTAGGATTCAGGCTTCATATGCCTACCTTTCCCTTTTGTGTATATGTTTCTGTTACAATTTTTACATTATTTTGACAAACAACAAAGGACAGAAGTCTTTTGACAATGTCATTGTTTGTTGGGATCCTTCTCTTAGATTGCTATCTCTTATTCAAATTTGGAAATGCTTGACTTTTAGTTTAAGATTTCATATTTAAAACTGGGCATGGCAAATATTCTTAAGGAAGCCGGTATGTTTGAGTCCTGAAATTAATTAAACCGATTGTGTGGATTTCAGAGAGAACACCAAACCTTAAAAGCACATTTTAAAAGCCTTTCCCTTTGTGAGTCTGTTATCAGGAGAGATTTGCTGTGCTGTCGCCTCTATGCTAGCACAGGGTCTCCCTTTCGACAGTGATAACCTCTCTTTTACTTGGCCTTCCCCAGAGTAGTATTCTGCGATAGACAGTTGAGGACAAAGGCAACTCTCATGAACATTACTGGAAGAAGTTTAGTGCTTAATGTCTATTTTATACATCCTTACATTCAGTGGATTGAGCAGAGGAATGTAAATGTACAAGCTGATCAATCTATAGCAGTGTGTTGAATGCTGCTTTCAGTTTTTGATATGTGTTTCAGTTTGAGGTCTCCATATTGAGGAACAACATATTGATTTGTCATTTGAAAGGCTCATAAACTAAAAGTGTGGGTAGGAGTGGTTGGCTTGCTTATCAAAACTTGTCCAGGTCGCTGCTGATGTGTATAGACCGAGAGCAGTTTGAACACTTCTCCTTGACAGCATTGTCGTATGTCTCCACACTAATTGACAAATTCTTCATTTCACAGTGTACAATATTGCAACTGTGTGCAATAAACTCCAACACTCTACCTGAACTCACTCACTGAGTGTCAGGGACTTTGTTAATGCAATGGTTCCTCAGGAAAGGTCAAGGTTTCCGGGCTAGCAAACACTATAATTCATTTTGAGGGGGTTTGGGAAGCAAGAGTGGAGGTGGTGTTGTAAAATCAACAATGATAGAACACAAATTGTGAGCCACATATTGTTTGATTATGTTGTATGCCAATGGGTGCATGACTGAGGGGTTCTAGCTGCCTTTGTGCACTTCTGTACATGTTTAATGTTTGTACAATGAATCTTGAGAACTCAGAAATCAGTGTTTTGGCCATGATGTCATAATGGTCAGTAGGTCACAAAGGTTTAAGTGATTTTTGATGGAAATTATTTTGTTTTCTGTTTTATATAGTATTATTATTATTATATCACAGCCTACTTCTGGATATAAATATATGTTCTACAGAATTAATAAAATACACTTCACTGCATCAGTCACGAGCAGTAGGAGGCTTCACAAGAGCTTAAAGTGACGATAGATCACGTTTTGATCAATGTTATACAGTTGGATTATATGACTTACAGACCTGATCATTAAGTATGAAGAATAAGAAATATCCCTTTTTAAGTGTTTATTTTTATTTGTAACTAATATTTCATATTCCTATCAAAATTCCCTTAAATATTGCTGACCTGTGTTTCCTACTTTCACTAGCAGGTAGATCAATAAGTCTACATCATTGGGGTGTAATTACTCTGGATTGCTTGTTTATTGAGGACACTGTGTTGAGGGACTTGTCCTCTACATGTGTCTACTGTATTGATGTCATGTTATAGAAGATAGCCGCTGTACAACATCCTGCCAAAAATCAATTAACCCTCAATATTAAACGTGTTGCACCTTAACACAGCCAGTGAGAGGTTGACTTTGTACTGTCAGACATATTCATTACACCAGACTATATTCTTTTAAATCAAGTAAAGTAATCAGAGAAATGCGTGAGTACACTATGCTATACAGTATGATAAAATATCATTTTCTGTGTTTTGTATCAATTGCACCAACAGTATTTCCGTCATGCAAATGAAAGGGAGGATACAGTCAATACATATTTAAAGCTGATTGTTTATACATTTTAAGAAGAGCATATATTCAGTGGTGGCACAAAGGCAAGAGTCAGGGGTCAAGGGTCAGCACAAAATCAAACAAATGTCTTAGGTTGAATCCTGATGGTCTTTTCAGTCATGTTTTATGATTGAGCATCTGACATGCAGTTTGTCACAGCGGGCATGTGTATTTATATATACAGTCTATGGTATGCACTAATAAAGAGGCAGATTGCTGGTGTCCTCTGTGATTTATCCTGCTCTTCCGTCCTCCATCTGCACTTGACGAAAAGTTAATTAAAACCCTGCCTTGTCTCTTCATTCCATCCCAGACAGCAAGAGCAAATCATCTCCCACCATTTACAGCCTTTATGATTTCTTTATGAACAACACCATAGCTAAGGTCAACATGGGCAGCATGGAGGCTTTACATGCCTTAAAACTCATTATAAGATGTAAATGCACTTTCATGTTTTATTTCCGTCATCCCATTTAGATTCTGACTTACAAATCATTACGTGTGAATAAGAGGTAGGACTTCATTTAACATCAAAATACCTGAGTTTCCCTTTGCTCCAGTCACATAGAATTAACAGTAAACTTAAGTGAAACTGAACCAGCTGATCCCTCTTAAGTGTTTAGATATTTAGCTATGGATAGCCAAAGCCATTTGTTTTCATACTGCTGATCCTCCACATGCAGCAGGGGAGTTTGTCAGAGGAGACTGGGCCAATCACATCAAGGAGGACCCATTTTTATTATTTTTTCAAGGAAACAGTAACTGAGACAATGGTTAGCATCCAGGAAACGGAGCCCTTATAGTTGGAGTAGCATTATGTATCATCCACAATTCTGACAGACATGGTAGTTGGTTAACACACAGCATTTATCTTTAACATTAAGTACTACATTGTAATGCTTCTTTGCTCTTCTGGTTAGGTGTTAACTGTATTTCGGTGTCTCAGCTAAGCAGGTATAATACAGCAGCAAAGAGACTCTCCTGTTGGCTTTTAAATGTTTAAGCTTTAATCAAGTTGGAAAAGGTCGCTCAGAATACGCTGAAACACGAGCATTGGTTTGAAGGGGGTTTGAAATGGGAGTACGCAATTGTGGCCGAAATGTTACCAAAGAATAATAATGTTTACACCACTGTCTCCCAAAACATAATTACATTTAAAAAAGCACTTGTCAATTTCATGGGTCTTGGGTGACTTAAGTGTTTCTCTAATGAGCCCACAGAGGGCACTTACTTTCAAATAGTAATGAATGTAGAGCAAATGTCACCGTGAAGAGCAGTGGCATCGCCAGACGTGTCTAAACAGTACTTTACTTCATCAGAAGAAAGGTTAAAGCTATGAGTCAGGTTGGAAGTAGACATCTATAGCTCTGACACTTTGTATTCAAAAGCATATTACATTAGAACATAGGAGGGTATCAGATGCAGCACATTGATGAGTTGTTTTTGATTCAGTTATCAATATTAAGTTTGGAGACAGTGTAATGAAAACACAACAGCTGCAATATGTGCGAGAAGAATGAGAGAAATAGCTTTAACAACATTGACTTTAATAATGTCTTATAAATGATGCTGTGTGATAGTTTTATATCTTGAGTTCAGGTTAGTGTGATGTTCATACCTTGCTCTTTTTATAATAAATCTGTAAGATTCATAAAGTAAAGGTGTTAGAATTGTATTGTGAAACGCCATTATAACAGCCTAAAAAGCAAAGACAATTTGTTTGATGGCCATCCTTATATTTGTACGGTCATGTATTTTTCATATGTTTTACAGGGTAATGGATAAATGGACTGTGTTGTGCCAATCTAATTGGATACGGGTTATCTGTGGAGCATCGCTGTTCAGTGGGATCTGTTGTTGCTCATGTGGGCTAACCAAGTAAAATGCTACCTAATCACATTCAAACCAACGTCTATTTACTTTCTGGGGCACTGCTGCTCTGGCATGAGGCAAATGGGTGGTCTCGTAAATGAGTGCAGTGCCAATCTATCCATCCTAATGCTAATACAGTTTACGGGGCCAGTGGGAGACCCTGACAGGCTGACAATGGGGGAAGGAGGCCTAGCTTAAATCAATTAGCTAAGAGGACAAATATCATCTAAATCATACTCTGCCTGGAGCTGGGCAACGGGCCTGAAATGGGAGCAGCACATGCAGGCAGAGAGTAGCACTTACTCAGGCCTGGCCAGGGTTATGATTGAGGTGCTGGCAGATAAGCATTACTGTATCAACTACCTCAGTACTGAGCAGCCACCAAAAGTTGAATTGGAGATCAAACTTTGATTAAATAATTTGCCTCGTCAATCAAAAAGACGCTGCATTAGAGTGAGTGTTCAGTGTAACCACTAAACCTTTTGACATTGTGAAACTGAGCCAGAAGTCAATGGCTTTTATCTGAATCACTTTGAAAACCTCAATATGCTTCAAAAAGTGGGTTTCAGATTTGCCTAACAATGTCTAAATCGCTCTTTTGGACTGCAGGGGTGGCTTCAAACAATTTCTTCTTTTAAAGAAACAATGTATGACATATTATGACATACAGTATTCTGTCCTTAAGGTCAACAGAAGAGTCTAAACTTATATATATACAAAATCTAAAATATGGTCTACAATGTACTCTTTCCATCACACCATCCTCATCCTTGCTATATACAACTCATTTTTTGGTGTTTGCTATCATTAATAGAATCTAATGTCATGTATGTGTTATGAAGGAAATAGTAGGATTAGGATTATTAAAACAATGTACAACAATTTGATCTGTTTCATGAATCTGACTGATCTAAAGTTAGACAAAGAACCTTACAAATGCTGCTTTTTAGACATGCGTGATACTTTGAACTTTCTTTCACATGAGAATGTTGCCTAAGTAGCAGGACAATCTGGATCCTTTCTAAGATTGTCCCCCAGACGTCTAACTGTCTGCCTTTCAGTCCTGTGAATATGGGCGGCTGTGGAGTAGAGTGAGGGATATCACACAATGAGAGAGGGAAACATATGGTGGCTTTGCTGAGAAGCTGTGTGTGGCAGATAACACTTTCCACCAATGATTCTGATCACAGTGGAGACTTCAAGAAGTAGAGGGTCTCAAGGGAAGCAACACACCATCTGTGAGCTGTGACACATCCAATTTACCTCTACCTGTGGACCAGTCTGTAACCTCTCTGTAGCTCTCAACAGGAGAACAGCGAGGGAAATAGTCACACCTGAAAAAAACCACTTTTCAGACGGGTCAAATGTATCTATAAAGTTAAGCAGAGAGGATTTTTGATAGCCTACGGTCCCTAAAGATAAAAGAAAATACGGTGTTTCCTAAGATGCTTAGAACATTAGTACCAGGGAAAGAGAAGGAAAATATGTAACTTTTTTTTAGTATTTCAAGAATACAGTTTGCGTGCTAAAGTTTGATTTATACTAACATTTTTACTTTATTTTTGAAATGTCAAGTTTGTTCTCAACTGTATACATATATCTTACCCTAATACTGTTCGGTATTTATGAGCCTTAAGCCGTGACAAACGTTTTATTTGGATGTCCTCCTTATCAGCTACACTGCCATTAATGAACAGTCCAGGCTAAATTATTATCAATACGAAGATTACAACATACATCTAACCAAGCCAAGGACATCCTCCTAACCTCGCTCTCTGGTCCAATGCCAAAGAAAAGCATTTTCATTCAAACCAATTAGGGTTAATTAGGGACTAACGATGAAGGAATCAAATAATTATTCCTTCATCGTTAGTCACAGTCATCAGTCACATTTTTATAGCGTGAAGAAAGTGAACAAGAATACTTCACAAAGTGTTTTGCTATTATTTATTTCAGTTAGATTTTTGCAGCGTTTTCATTTTAAGATGCATTAAGTAAGTAGATAAGTATATTGAACATCTACTGTATAAAAAATACTTTGTGAAGATGACACAAGTAACAGCCCGTAGCCAGTTAGCTTAGCATAGCACAAAGTCTAGACCCGGGGAAACCAGCTAGCTAAAGTGCAAAAACAACAATTTGACATTTTTTGTGTCCTTGACTTTAACCAGTAACTTCAAGAGGCTTTCAATTGTGTCCAGGAGACAGCTCGGGGCAAGGATATTGATGTTTAGATTAGATGTTGCTACCATTTGACAAAGTCAGGCACCCCATTTTCAGTCTTTTTGCTGAGCTAAGCTACTGCCTGCTGGCTGTAGCCTTACATTTAACTGGAAGTCATAAGAGGGTTGTCGATTGTCTCATCTACCTCTCTGCCAGAAAGCAAAGATTCATATTCCTCAGAAAACAAACTTGCTTTTTATTTCTACTTTGCATAGAATACAAAAAACACCTTATAAGGTAGACTTTGCAGACTTTGGGCTCCATGAAATTCAAGGAATTAATTTATTATACTGCCACGATCTGTCATTTTTAAAGTTACAGTGCTGGCAGGCTGGCTTGATGGATGATTTGGGAATGCAATAATATTTACCTGCTGACTGCCTTTGCAATGCATGCATCATTTGCCGAGGCAACCTCAATCTGTTCTTCGAAAAGCCTTATTTGATGATTTTTACCTATTCAAGATCACAGTAGGCTATGGTGCAATATGAAAGACAGACACAGGTTACAAAGCATCTGCTGTATGTCGGCACACCTTAGAGCCGCTCCACAAATAACAAACTATCCCCTTTGGCCGCTATTCGAGTACAGCTAATTGATGGATGGTTGGATTACCATGTGGGATATGCTGTTTTACATCCAATCGGTTTCCCTTATTTTGAAGCACAACCAGCCCCGCTGCCTGTGGTTAGTTGATTATCTTTGCCCAGCATCATTAGCAGCCAGTCCACACAGACACACAGCAATCAGTCACTCACCATCTGAACCCAGCCCCCCAGGATGAGCTCTCTGCGAGGATGAGAGCCTCTGTGGTCTCTCTGGCACCACGTATGACAGTCTTCATCCTCTCCATCCCTCTCCCTCGAGAGTTGGTTTTTTGATGGTAACACAGACGCTGAATTGAATCACAGAAACATAATCCTGGCCAAATGTCATTAACCCAAGGTATCCACTGAGCAACAACCAAAAGGATATCATTGCGTCATGAAAGCTGCAGTCACATACAGGTCAGTATAATCCCTCACAAAACTCTCTATTCTATAATGAAGTTATGTCTGATTTAGTGATTTTTTTATGGTGGTCGCAATACTGTCACATGCATCCAAGTTAAGAACTCACATACTTTAAAAATGCAATCTGTGATTATGACATTTTTCTTAAAAACGACTTACAACAAAGACTCAAGTTATATATGCTCTTTTTCAATCTAATGGACTAATGAGTTTCGCATCCCGACCAACAGTGGATTAAATGCTGTGCTCCTAAAGATGCATCCTCCCGCTGGGACCCCTTTATGGTGGTGTATTACCCATCTCACACTCCTGGTCAGGCCCAGGCAGGTCATTTTCATGGCCAGCGTTGATAGCCATTGATTGAATCTGCACAGCTGTGACCTCACCATGAGTCCCTGGAGAGGAGTTCAGCTTCCAAGGTCCAATAAGACCAGAGTTGTGTTAACAGTCAAACTCCATCATAATAATGACCAGCCAGGACCAATGTCTCCTGTTCTTCCTGTTCAACCCAAATGCGTTCAGAGGATTGGATGAAGCATTAGGGTTTTTCATGCTGCAATATCGATACAAAGGACATTATATTCCAAAAAGAGCAACAACTTCTATGACTTCTAAGACGGTATACTTTAGATATTGGTAACGGGTTTTATGAGCAGTCGTAAATCACTTCTATACTTTAGGGTGAAGGTTTTTTATTATTTTGTTAATTTTGTGCCTGAGTCATGTAATAATCAATATGTTGAATCTGCATCACCAAACAGCATCTCACCTCACATCTTTTACCACTCACTAACATTTGTGTTTCACTGCATGCGAGAACAGGCAATCACGAGAAATCAAGACTAGAATGCTTCGTAGGAAAAGATTGATATGCATCAGAAATAATTTTCAACAAAAGCTATTAACATGTTGAAGCACAATATATGGCCTATTTTAAGTGTTCTCTCTGTTGATATCCTTTCTCATTTAAATGTGTCTATGGACATTGAGGACAACGATTTTAAATAATGTGGATTGTATGACTCACAGTTCCTTTGACAGCTACGCAGTGATCTTTGGCAACATCTATCTATCTCCCTAACCAACCTACATTTTTGTTTTTTGTTTCTTAACTTTGTTTTTGTACCATCTGCTTCTTTCGTCTGTCTCTCCGAGGCAGCCTTAGTTTTCTAACTAACATCTAACAACTCCTTAGGAGCATTCACACTGCGGTACTTTTCCCACAAAGGTTCATGCGAACTTAGTTCATGAGAACTCTTTTATCGCGTTCACACCAAAACGAGCCGGTACTAAAATTAGTTCATGAGAACCTTTTTACCCCCTCGAAAGTCCCTGCTAGAGAGCAGGGACTTTCGAGCGGCTCTCTTGTGAGAAAAGAGCTATATTTCTGATTGGCTGGGCGGATTGCAAACCACGCCCCGTAAAACTCCCAAAAGGTTTTGTGAAGCCGCCATTTTATTATCCTCGCATTAGCATTATTAGCATTAGCATTAGCCCAGCGCAGAAACGCAGAGAGACTAACTTATGGCAACACAAAATAAAACATGGGAGCGGTGGAGATGAGGAGGTGTCGGCGTTCTGGCGATTTACTCGGAAGGCTTCAGGGAGTCCCTGGGAGTCCCAGCAGCTTCTACTGAAGCCAGTCCCCAACTCCGGGGACTTTGGGCGGCAGTAGCCGCCGTGAAGTGGTTTGTGGCCTGCCAGTAAACCCAAAGCAGAAGAAGAAGAAGTGACGTCAGCGACTTCATTTGCCTAATCCTCACCCAGGGACTTTTTCCGGTGTGAACGCGATCTGTACTTAGTTCATGAGAACTAAAGAGTTCTCATGAACTAAGTTCTCATGAACCTTTGTGGGAAAAGTACTGCGGTGTGAATGCGCCTCTTGAGACCAAAGAAGCAGAAGGAAGAGATTTACAGATAGAGACAGTTTGCATGGCTTTGCTTTCGATCTGGCTCTTGTCTGGGAGCTAGACACACCTTTCTAAGCACATTAGGATCTCATCTAGGGCAGAAAGAATTGATTCTAGTCAGCTGTAATTGTGGGGATGCATGTCAGTAAATAGTGACTTTTTTTTAAGACCTCACAGTGACAAATGGGGATCAATTGAACAGTTATGTTAATAGAGAAAGACCATTGAGTTTTTTTGACATTTGAATGCAAAAAAGCAGTCTGATACATAGCACAATACTTTACAGTAAGCACCCTCTGTGTGTAGGCCAAATTTAGATCTATGACCCTATTTCTGTTTTTATTTCACAATCTTTTTTTAATTTATCATGTCTGAAGTGCACCCTCCTTCTGTCAGCCTCTCAGTTTTTAATCTGTGACGTTCAATTTGGTAAACCAGCATTTAATCTCTCAATCAACATCGGCAAAGGCCATGGACAAAATGACCAGACGAGCTCCTTGACTGTGGACATTGGGAGAAGGCCACCTCTAAATCAGACTTCTGGGGATGACCCAGACCTATGAATCCCTCCAGGATTTGTGGCATTGGCATTGAGGATGTAGCTTATTCATGTCTATAGGAAAATTCACATCTTGTTCTGTTGGACGTTCCACCACACTGTCTTTAAGAAAAAGAAAACAGCCTATGAAAATGATTTGCTTGCAGACATATTAATCAATGAACAATAAGTAATTATTTTTGTGGTCGTCAGTGTACTGTATAATGCATTTCTGCAGAGTTTCTGGATGGTGTTTTAGCAGTTCAGGCCAACTGAAAGTGCCAAACATTGGATGCCCGCCATTGGCCGCTGATGAGCAAGTTGCAGTCACTCAAATAATCAGAGAGCTTGCATATGACACCAGCATAGCAGAGATGCTTTTATAGAAAATACAAATGCTTTTAAATAGATATAGGGAACCTTGTGTGTTAAAACTCAGAGAACCAGATTTGGATCTCTGTCGAAGCACTATTGTATGACCAACGGTGGAAGATTTAAACAGATCCACAATCGTAAAAGTTCAGTTTTAGTATAAAAAAATATGTATTTATGACCAGTACAATTGAGAATTGGACTGTTTGATGCATTATAGTATTGCTTGCATTTTACTCGTGCAGTTGATTGAGCAATTTCCAAATACTCAGATCATGATTTGAATCTTAATCTAAAAGTCAATTGGAATATTACCCAAAAAACTAATTGGGGTAGAATTTACTAAATGTTCTTGTTACATTTAGTGGAGTTGTATAATGTACAAAGAACCAGTTACAAAAGTAAAGTACTGCACATCATGTATTTACATTTTTTTATTTCTGAATGTTACACGTTGAATTTTACACTACATGTTCAACCTAAAGTGCCTTAACAACCACTGTTAGGAAGTGAACAATACACTTAAAATATCTACAAAGTATCCAGAGATTATCATCATAACACAAAAACATTTTAAAGCAATGAACCAATTAGATGGGTGGACCCCGTTGCAGGGGATGGATGGTGGACAGTCAATATCTTCACATGAGTCTGTGACTGACTCTCCGGTACAGGAGCCAAGCACTCCAGGTAATGAACTGCCTGCTTGATATATATCCCTCGGGTTGGATTGCAGTGGTGCAACATGGTACTGCAACATGGTACTGCAACAACAGCAAATTCTTTGATTAGCCATTTCTCTTCCATCGCGCCTCCCTTGCACACAGAGAAATCTCTTACACAGATGTGCTTACTGTCTAACAGTGTTTCAACATGTCTGCTGTCAAACTCTCATGAGGTTTTAGAGGGTTATGCTGTCTTTTCATGATGCTATTGCAGATCGTGTAACCCTGGACTTGTGTTACAGTGTACAGTGTAACACAAGTCCAACCTATGGGTGTAACAGTTACACCCATAGGTTACACCACACTGCACTAATGGCAATGACGTTTGTAAACTGTTTGAACCAATGAGGAGTTAAATGCTGTTTTAGCTTCTTTTTTTTCTTTTTTTACTAAACTCTATTAAACTCCCTGAAATGAAAAGCACAAATCATTTTCAGAGCTGTATCCTGGTATTTTTCGTCCACTGAGCATCCAGAAAGGCAACCTGCTAGAGTGAACTTGATGAATGATTTAAAGTTGTGAGCAAATTGGCTGTAAAGGCTGAAAACATCTCATATCCAGAACAAAACAACAGGGCCTCTGCTAACATGTGAGCACACCAGCCGGGACTTGTAGACCCCCGCCCCCCCAGGTTAGTGTGTGTAACAGAATCATCCTGTACAGGTGTAAATACACTTAATGAAACCTCTGCAGGTGTTTAATCCACTCTCCTTCTTCTTCTTCTTCTTCTTCTTCTTCTTCTTCTTCTTCTTCTTCTTCTTCTTCTTCGTCTTCGTCTTCGTCTTTGTCTTCTTCTTCTTCTCTCGGTTTTTGGCGGATTGCAAAGAACTTTAAAGGTGCATACCGCCACCTACTGTACATGAGTGTGATACATCAACAACTTTCCTTTTGTTTTACTTTTTTAAGAGTCAACATACATATAGCGGGTCTTTGCAGCTAAATGCTAACATCAACATGCTAACATTGTTAGTCGTTGTACTGTTTACCTTATTCACTGTTAGTTTAGCGCAGTGGTTCTCAAAGTTTTCCATCAGGCGGGGGGCCTGGGTCGAAAGGGGGTTTCGAGAAAAAAAAAAAAGTCGGGCCCCCCCAACACAAATAGTCACGTAATGGGCCAAGTTAACATTTATTAAAATACATCAATATTAACGTGAGCATTCCTTCATCACTTTGCTAGAACAGTGATAATAAAACAATGCTCCATAAGTAGGATATGTGTGCTCAGAAAAATAAATACAATTGTGCAATCCCTTTGCTAGAACAATTATAATACTTTGCCCCTTTGCAATCTGTGCAAAAAAATGAAAAGAAAGAAAATGCTGATATTTGGCAAAAAAGTGTGTTTTATCACAGCATTAGTGGCTGCAATGAGCCTGTTTGGCACTGCACATTTTTTACCGTCAGAGTATTTCATACCTGTTTTTCATTTATTCTCTTATCTTTTTTATAATGATCATATAAACGTGTGCCTCGGAAATAATTGTTTACATTAATCGTGACCAAATCGTTTGAGACCCACTGAGATAACTAATCTCAGTGGGTAATCTAAACACTGAGAGTCCTTTACTTCACCTGAGCTGATATCTGAGCCTCTCAGTCTGACAGGCGAGAGTTCTCCCTCCACCTTGTTGTTGAAAAAGCTCCTTATATCCGTTAGCGTAGCTAGCTAGCACCAGATGCTAACAACAACAATCTCCGGTACCGGTGAGCGCTCTCTCTCTCTCAGGTGGACTTACTTTGAATTATCTCTATAGGTATTCATTCCATCCAAATACAACTGTAAAAAAAATAAAAAACATACTCTGTTATCCTCTTAGGCCCCACGGACCCGGTTCCGGGGCCGAAATCGCGTCATTTGCAGGAAACAACGTTTAAGGAACCTTAATATTTAATAAACTATGAATATTTTATATCCATATAATGGGAAAATGGGGGGTACAGGTATTGCATAAAGCTTAGCAGACTCGAGGCAGGGTTGGGAGGGTTACTTTGTAAATGTGATCAGATTACTGAATACATGCTCTGAAAGTAATCAGAATACAGTTACGTGTCTTAAAAACGTGTTCAGGTTACTTTTAGAATACTTTTGGAATACTTTCTTTTTCCATAACAGATGGGTATGTTTTGGTGAGCAGGAGACACTTGTTTTACTGTTTGAATGGCTTATCAAGAACTCAAACACAACATCTTGGTGTCATTCTGGACAGCTCCCTCTCATATGCACCCCACATAAAAAACATCACCCGGACTGCATTCTCCTACTGTAAACCTTTCCTTAGAATATGTTATGAATTGTAAGGTGTCCTTGGGTGCTTCGAAAGGCGCCCCTAAATAGAATGAATTATCATTATTATTTATTATTATTATCTGAAACGATGTAATAACTTTTAAAACTTTTTCCAGTCACTTGCCCCATGCATTCAGCAGCAGCAGGCCATTCACTTTGATTTGATCCCGTTATAAATGTCATCATTTCGACAATAAAGAAATGCTACATCAACGTTATCTTGCACATTTTATCTAACCATCTCCGTTTCTAACTTTCAATATATTTTAAAAGAGATCTCTCTCTCTCATCTGCGTGCGGGGGCGGGGCCTCACAGACGCTGCATCTCTCACTTGCTCACAGATATGCTGCAGCGCTGTGCAGTGTGCACACAGTTCTGCCGGTAATGAATATTACATTTTGTGAGGAAACTTTTCCACCAATAATTCCAATAAGTATTCCAAAATGTATTCACTTCAGGTTTACGAAAGTAACTGTAATCAGATTACTCGTTTTTCAAATGTAACGCCAGCTGAATACAGTTAGCCTACTTGATTTTTGTATTTTGAATACGTAACGCCGTTACATATTCCGTTACAACCCAACCCTGCTTCTAGGCTACTGTGCGGCAGCTCCTGCGTCTCTGTTGGACTCAAAGCGCACAAAGCAGACTCTTCACAACGAAGGATCACTTCTTCTTCTTCAAGGAAGGGAAGGTTTCGCAGTACGCAGTCTACTGTCCCGCAGCTGCTGCCTCTCTGTTGGACTCCGGTACTACACCTTACTCACGAGACGTTGTAAAAAAAAAAATGGGTGGGGGGCGAACGCAGTAACCACTCCGCCAACGCCACAGTCACCCCCGTCTGCGGGCCGGATGAGAATGTCTGGCGGGCCGGATGTGGCCCGCGGGCCGCCAGTTGGTGGTCACTGATAATCCATAGGTTAATATCCAATGTGACTGTGTCCCCTTTGAAATGTTCTGATAATCTATAAGCAATAAAACTGCAATTCCGTTAACTGCTGTCCGCTCTGTGCTCCGTGCGCTCTGGGTCCTGCAATTCCTGCTTCCTTACGTAGTAAACAATAAGTAAAGTATGCTGCGTAATGTGCTTACGCTGGCTGGCATTGGCAGTGCACTGCATCCCCATTAAGTAATGGTTGATTAATAAATCCCATTTTATGTTTCATCATACTCTCAGAGTCGTCGTCCGGAAACTTGAAATGTTCGCTGCATACATGCACCTGTGGATCTTTCGGTTCGGGCCGAGCACATTTCGCTAGCCACTGCCTCCGAACGTACTTCCTACGCTTACCCGTTGGCAATAGATGGAACCGAACATTCCGTGGATTGTTCCTATCCGAATTGTGGCAATGGTTCGCAATACAATGAGGCATATTTCTATAGAATTGAGAGAGTAACTAGAGTAAACAACATGAAAAAAGCACATACGTCAATTTGTCCTCGACACCAAACGCAGAGTTCACGTCACTTCCGGTAAAATAAGTCTTGTGACTCGTCAAAATGGCACCGCCCACAGGGTTGATGTTATTTCGGTAATTAATCAGTTTAAAATCACTGATAACGTCATCGGATTAAAAAAACTCTGGCAGAGACTGGTCTGTTTTATCGGATGATAATTATTTAAAAATGCGTGTCATGAGCATTCCCTCCCTTTAAACGAGAGCTGCCAACATATCGCTCCATCCCTCAAATAGTTTGTGTGCCGGCTTAACATAAAATGTGTGTGAAGAAGAAGTTATCAGGGAGAACAGCTTCGGATTAGGCAATGCGAATATTTAAAAAGAAATGTACCTTAAAGTGGACCTATCATGCTATATTTGAAACATATATTGTAGGGTCATACAAAACATGTCTGTGAAGTTTTTTTTTCAAAATACCAAACAGTACACCCATTGTAGCCATCCCTCATACTGCTCAAACCCCTCTTTTGAAGCCCTGTTAGAGAAACGCGGATCTTGGGTCCTTAGCTTGAAAAAAATAAAGAAGAGGAGGCGGAGCTAATGCCTGATCAGAATTCTACCGGAGATAAAGTTAAATTCTGATGTGATAAAACGCCATCCTGTTTAAACCACGTCAAGGATTATTTCTGAAACAGTATGGAGCTCAAATGCTTTTTCTCTTGCAGGTTTATCACAAGGTGAGTTCCTTTTTTTATTTCCTGCTTTTTAAACACATGTGCTCTCCAGTACAGGTTAGCTCTGAGTGTTAGCGAGGCTTGCTAATGTAAACAAAGACGAGATTATGTCCAAATCACGTCAGGCATTGTTTCTGATGGCAACTTTCTGTGGGTCCGCTGCCGATTTGACGTCAGTTCGGATGGAATCTGTATCCACCCGTTGTACACCCATTTTTAAAAGATGTGGGTAGGCCTACGGAGGAATGAGAGAGGGTTTTATTTTCTGACACTGTGTGAGTTCCCCGACGCACCGGGGACACATAATGTATAAAATACATCACAAAGTGCATTTTGCATGATAGGTCCCCTTTTAAAATAGTTCTCCAAATAATCTAAGCAGATCTACAAACCACCTCTAAAGTTTAGTTTCTCATCGTAATCATCAATATGTGTTATGTCAATCAAGAAGTTAATAACAAGCAAACCAAAATGTGCCAAAGACCTGTAACAGGCTTTCTGCAGCCCCCTTTTTGGATTGTATTATAGTATCCCTGGCTTAAATCCAAAGTGTAAACAACTTTCTTGCTCTGATCCAAAGTCACAATGTTGAAAGTATTTCACAGAATGTTTCTGTGCAAATTGTCATCACTGTATATTAGGATGCCTTAGGCGTCCATTAACAAAATGAGCTGGTCCGTGGTTCATATTTAGCAGTCATGTTTCACCACTCATGTCTACACTGCAGTTCATTAGCTGGTGGTTTGTCCTGATTTGGTGTGTCATAATAAAGTGAGTGTGATAGAAAAAGGGGGTAGGTGCAAGGTTTTACTTATTTTAAGCATGTTATTCCATGTCTGGCATTACAATGTTTTTTTAATTTCAATTTGTTTAAAAAAAGTGTTAAAGTGCAGTGAAGCCAGTCTTACTTTTTGAAGATCTCCAAACACAAAACAACATTGTTATTTACTGAGGTGAAACCCATAACAGGAGATTTACAGTACTTTTATTAACTTAATGTACACTTTAAAGTCCCCCCTCAACTCATTAATGTGTGTTTCTTATTTTGACTTCACTTGGATGTTTGAGCTCCACTGTTCAGAATGATGTATGAGCAGCGTTGCACGATTCTCTACACAAAACCAGACATGCATCCTTTTTCTCTAACAAGTTTTAAGACTCTGCAAATGGATATGCAGCGATATCATATAGAGATTAAGGAAAAGCACTCAATAAGGTAGGACAAACACATTTAGCCATCTTTAACACTCCCATATGTTGCAAAATGATCTGCAGTAATATAACACATATATAGTTTGTAGTAAATAGAAACGAACAAAAACTATAGTCGTATAAATCCAATTGTTGTTTCTTTCAGGACTTGGATTTAACAATATGATATTGCTTTAAATCTTTGAAATCAATGAAAACATCTGTATTCTGTGCAAACAATCTGACGGTGCCCCCAACAAGTAATGGTAAAAAACCTAATCAGTCCCATTGGTCTGTTCTTAATGATCCAGAATATAAGTCTTCAGAGTTAGAATTTATAACCCAAGATGAGTCCCTTTGGGTTTCTCTTCACGCCGGACACAGTTCCTTTACTGGCCATTATAATGAGGCTTTAAGTAGTGTGGCGACTGTAAATCTGCCTTGCCAGGAATGCACTGCCCCTGGTCTGACTGGACTTCACCTAACTAAATCTCACATCCAGGCCCAGAGAATAATGTATTGTCTTCTCCTGCAGCACACTCGCCAAAACAGTGTGAAGTCAGCAAATTATTGCAAGTCATTGTGATTGTCAGTTAATTGTTGATGGGAAGACAGGATCCTTTCTCTGGCATGTGACTATACTGGCCTCAAAATCCACTGATATGATTTTTAACAATTTCTTGGAGGATACACAGGTCTGCATGTTTTTAATCGAGTTGTGTATCTTTACTGTAGATAAATACTGAATCCAAACATACTCATATTATTGGGTGTGTGGAGGCAAAAGATGTTAGACAAATACATATGAGTCATACTTAATGCAATGAGTGTAGCCTATTACTCCCCCAACATTCAGGCAGGCACGTCTTAACCGAATCCAAGCAAAAGTATTCTATATCAACAAAAATCAACAACTTTCCCTGTCTATTTGCAAAACATAGTTTATAACAGATTCAGTGGCATTTGTAGGCATATGTTACCTTCTATCTAAAACAGCTCCTGAGGTAGTGAACTCACATTAGCCAAACACAGACCGGGAGCAGGACCTGAGGACTCGCTGGAGAGAGCAGCGCGCCAGGGCAGGCTATGCGCTTTGGCAGAGCGTAAATACCCGAGAGAGGGAACTCAGAGAATTTCATGGGACGGATTGCTGTAAAGTAACCACACCACGGAGCAGCAGATATCGCTATTCGGTCAAGTATCTCTTGCTCGTGCATCAGCACAGTCCTGGTTAAGTGTCCAAACCGAGAGCGTGTATCATTCCGGAATGCCCGAGAGGAAGAGCGCGGAACACCGCAGCTTTGAGGCTTCATCACCGAGAGCTCCCGCGGAGCAGATGGTGCCGAAAAAATGACTCGTGTTCTCTCCATCTTCGCGTACTTCTTCTCTTTGATCCAATGTAAGTGTGTCTTTCTTTACATTCTGTGACCCAAACTACTTATAACTGTTTTGCTTGTATCTGTTTGTCAGCTCCACATTTCTTTTTGGGGAAAGTGCTTCTGTTTGGAGAAGTGATTGTGTTTCGTGAAGTATCCCGAAGTCGAATTGCAGCTCTTATTTGGATTTAAGCTACGTTTTCAGTACAGTTGCTTAGTTGTGTAGCTTACACGATAATAAGGACCCAACATTTCTTACTTTATTGTTCAACCTACAAATAAAATGTGAGATCTTAAAAATAGTAATTTATCTTAATCAAAAACACATGCATGGATAGCATGTATGTTTTTTTTAGGGGTAACATTTGATTTGATTATCAGTCATGCCATAAAATGTGGCCTGTAGTCATCAAACCAACAGCAAGTGCAGGGTCACATCCACTTTGCCTCTACAACAATATATGACAAGTGTACACATAGTAAAAGCTTCCTAAGCATGTCACATTATTTTATTTTATTTAACCAGACAAAAGCATTGATAAAATCTCATTTGCAATGCTGACCTGGCCAAGAAGGCAGCAACGTTACACATAACACAACAGGCTTACATTTATTTTCTTGACTTCTTCAACTTCACATGACCAAAGTGGACATTTCCTTGGTAAAAAACACATTTACTTCACAATTTATCTCACAGGATATATATTTTCAATTGCAATAAAAGAGTACCCCATACTGATAATGCACTTACTGAGACACATTTTGTGTCAGCTGGTTTAACGTTTAAGTGGTGAATCCTCTTGCCTTTCAAAGAAACAATGCCACTACATCTACTTCCCTGTAAACGAGAGGATGTGATACTGTCATAAGTCACCAATACAAAGTGGATGAAATTAGCATTTATACTTTACCTGACTCAACCTATGCCCAAAATGTTTTGCTTCATTCACACACTTCATTATGCTCTCAAACATAATACACGTTTTGAAAAATAATGTTTTTCAGTGTGCTCTGCAGAGTGACCTTATCAACTTCTGAATGTACCATTAACACGCCTGACCTCACTCTCGTTCAACATAATGTCAACAGAACACTTATAAGGCGCTACACATTATACGCATGTAACCTAAACACACACACACACCCACACCCACTACACACACACACACACACACACACACACACACACCCCCACACACCCACACACACACACACACACCCACACACACACACACATACACACACATACACCCCAGTGGCAGTCTACAGCAGGTAATCACAAGTTTTGGTGGTTTGATAGCACCCTGTACCTCTGGGGAAGGCAGAGCTTGTTTCTGTCAGGTCTCCAAGGGCTTTGACAACACACCATCTGTGGAGTGCTGTGGAGATCCCACTTGGATGGGATCTGAGCCAAGTGACTGACAAAGGCACAGTCATGGCAGCCTGCGCTGACCATGCGGCCAGACTGACAGCATGCCACGCCCTGCAAAGCCCGGGAGTCTGTGTGCCGATAATGGCACACACAGTTTGATACTGCACAACACGAGAGGCACTGGAAGTCTAACAATGTTCCTAATTGTACGCTGCAGCATCCCATAGATTGACAACAGGCATATGTGCTGATTCTCTGGGGTTCTGCAGCCATGAATAACACTCTGCTGAGTATTGACAACAGTAGCAGTGGGCCCATCAGTATCAGTCCCACCTCATTGGAGGGCTTCCCACAAGAAAGCCGACTCAGCTACTTCAGACCATGTGAGGGCATTAATAACCTGCTGCATGCAAGGAACTTGGAAGAGCTACTGCTACATGTTTTCATTTGGCTCCAAATGAGAAGCACTGATCATCAGTTTCAATCAGGCTTGTCTTCTCCCCTGATGTGGGCTTCATTTATCAGGAAGGAGTCGAAGTGTGGTTACTCTTAGCCTATTCTCACTTGAGAGATGCATCCAGTGGTTTGGCTTTATGAAGAAGCAACATTATTCAAATGCTTCGAAACATATCTGCACTTTTTGGGGAAATTACTTTAGGGCCTTCATTATAGTATAATTTCCACAACACAGCCATCCCTGGCTTCCTTAATTGGCAGCGGCTGTTTCCCTTAAGAGTTTATGTGCCGTTTGTATGAGGCAGTCAGACACACTCAAAAGATAGAGGAGGAACAGTGTTTTGTTTAAGGCAAGGCAAGGCAAGTTTATTTATATAGCACCTGTTCAACACAAGGCAATTCAAAGTGCATTATTGTGTTTCTGTGTATGAGCACAAAGGGAGGTATATAATATTGAATTTAAGTATCATAATTCGATAACTTAGTGCCAAAGCAGGAAGTACTAAAAGTGTGACTTTTTTTAGGTCATATCTGAATGCCCAGAATGGCCAGAACGTTTAACAGTAGTCTTGTTTGTTCCATAGGAAATCAATTCCATTGTGATTTTCAGATGGTTTGTTTCATTAAGTGGCTGCAAACATAGTAGTTTAGTGGTTTTACAAGTGGATCTGTTTGAAAACAAGAACGAACCTTACATTTTCAGAGCATAAAAGTCTCTCTCCATGGATACCTAGGTCCAATTTCTCCAAGGTCCAAGTGGCTTGGCTTGATACTGATGTTTGGGATGTGTAAACATCTGCATAAACATAATCATTTGAAAACATGTTGTCACCAGGTACCAGCAGTGCCGACTCAGAGGAGCGTCTCATGAACTGGTTGCTGGGAAAGGATCGCTACAATCTGCTCATCCGCCCGGCGGTCAACAGGAGCGAGAGAGTCCCAGTGAAGCTGCAGGTGTCTCTGGCTCAGCTCATCAGTGTGGTAAGGCACCACATACTTCTACCCATCATGTGTGTCCATCTGTGTGTGTGAGGGAGACAAGATGACAAAGAGAGAGGCAGAAAAAGAATGACAGTGAAAGAAAGAGAGGATGCCACAAAGCTTTGAGAGACCAGTTCATTACAGACCAGCCTTTGCAGAGAGGCTGTGAGTGGGTGGATGAAGTGGAGGATAGATGTGGTCAGCTGTGATCTCTGCCTCTTTCATGTCCAGATTGAAACTTCAGCACATTGGATTAAAAGCGGTCATCAAGCTGTTTTAGCCACAGTGATAGAGTCTCTCCTCTGATTTACAGTGGAGGCTCCTCCCAGTTGCAGACCAAGGCAGAAAGGATCATTCACAGCCTCACTTTATGAGTTTGCATTGTACCCATGGAGTAATTGCCATTTGGTATGACTTCATTGGATGTGTATGTCATGGCTGTGTGATGACAATGCCACAGACATGCATGTTAGGAAGCAATCCAAGAGGTTTTAAATTCAGTTGTTTTTGAAGATACCAGTTAACAGGATGGTTAACCCTAACCCTAACCCAGAAGTTATTAATAACTCTGTCCTTAAAATGATATGCCTTTGATTTGCATTGAGACAAAAAGGAGCTGTTTAGAAGCTGACAGTGTGCAATCAAGATAGTAATTCTTTCTGTGTACAAAAAAAAGGTTGGGGACATCAGCAGAGACTTCCTCCTTCCCTTACTTTTTAACAACATTATTTGACTTCTTTGCTCGCCTCTATCTAGTTTGCCGTCTAGTCTCCATAATCATGGTTTTACGGTGATACACCTGGTAGGTATTGTGCAAACGAGCTATTGTTACTGGTTATTGTAGGTAAAGTGCTACTTAAGTTTGGTATCACATACAACATGTATGTGATGCTATGCTACTTAAGTGTGCCATCACATACAACATGTATGTGATGTTATGCTATGTGGCTTTTTATTCCTCCTTCACTAAAATATTTGGTTATAGACTTCTGTATTTATTTTTGATCTAGACATATTTTTCATATTTTAAAATAAGCTATTTCACAATTTCACTGCCCTGTGAACTGCAGTATTAGCCTATATGGTAAAATACACCTTGTTGGGATCACTTCTAGAGTATTCTGAACAATTCATGGCTTAGATGAGTGTTTAGGGTCAGCTAAAATGCAGTTATATTTCAATTTGAAATGGTAACTGTTCATGAAATCCTTTTCTTAACTTCTACCTCATTTGTACATTTCCAGAATGAGAGAGAGCAGATCATGACCACAAATGTCTGGCTCACTCAGGTAAGTGTGATAAACCTCAGAGTCATACTCTCAGTAATACCACTCAGTGTCTTGATACATGTCCTTCCCCCTGAACTTGAATTAAACCATATCCACTTTCCTCTCTGTGTGGAACAAACTGCTTCTATAATTGTGCTCCAAACACATTTCACTGATAATGAAGCATGTCATTAGAAAAGAGCTGGTCTTAAATACTTGTTTGAATTTGGACTTGACGGCAGGCCTCTCTTTCTCTCCAGCACTGGGTGGATTACAGGTTATCATGGGACCCTGCAAAGTATGAAGGTATCGACAAGCTGCGCATTCCCTCCAGACATATCTGGCTACCAGATATTGTCCTGTACAACAAGTAAGAACCACTGAAATCTCATATTTGTTATGTTACAGAAAGATTGTACACTTCTATACAGTAAGATGAAATCTATATTTAAGGATAGAGATGGGAAACTTTTTCCGATAGCTAGACATTTAAAAATTAAAATGGGTTCTGATCACCATCATTATCTTTCCTAACTGAATCTCTGAATCTACAGAGTTTATATATGATTGAAGGTTTTAGTCTTTGCTATGGATTTTGGTTTTGATATTGATTTTCCTGTCCTTGGCTGTAGGAAATAAGCAATAAAACTGTTCAGTATGAGTAGCTATCCTCTTATCTGCACTTCGCTGTGATTGCAGGGTTCGCTGTGCACACAGGCCTTGCAGATTGATTAAAAAGCTCTTATAAGTTTTTCCTCTTTCCTCTTCCTCTCATAGCGCTGATGGTACCTATGAGGTAACAGTTTTCACGAATGCCATTGTACTCTTCAATGGCAGCATCAACTGGCTCCCCCCGGCCATCTACAAAAGTGCCTGTAAGATCGAGGTCAAGCATTTTCCCTTCGACCTGCAGAACTGCACCCTCAAGTTCCGCTCTTGGACGTATGATCACACCGAGATCGACCTGATCCTGAAGTCTGAGGTGGCTAGTATGGATGATTTTACGCCCAGCGGGGAGTGGGATATCCTGGCGCTGCCGGGCAGACGGACTGTCAACCCTCTGGATCCCACATATGTGGACCTCACATATGACTTCATTATTAAGAGGAAGCCCCTTTTCTACACCATAAACCTCATAATTCCTTGCATTTTGATCACCTCTCTGGCCATTCTGGTCTTCTACTTACCCTCAGACTGCGGGGAGAAGATGACCCTCTGCATCTCCGTGCTCTTGGCTCTCACTGTGTTCTTGCTTTTGATCTCAAAGATAGTTCCTCCCACCTCATTGGATGTGCCCCTGATCGGAAAGTACCTGATGTTCACCATGGTGCTCGTGACTTTCTCCATCATCACCAGTGTGTGCGTGCTCAACGTCCACCATCGCTCCCCAAGCACCCACACCATGCCTTCCTGGGTCAAGCTGATATTCCTCGTCAAACTGCCTGCCTTACTCTTCATGAGACGCCCTCAAAATAACTCTGCACGCCAGAGACTTCGCCAGCAGCGGTGTCTACGGGGGAGGACATCCATTTTGGGTATGGGTTACCCAGTCCCAGCCAAAACAGGTATCACAATGTCGAATTCTGCCCTGCTGTCTTCCGACTCTGCCTTCTCTACACCAGGACACAAAACTGTAGTTCCTCCGCTGGGCTACAGCCACTCCAACAGGAAGGGGGACACACGCCCAAATGATTACCTTCCCAGTAGTTTTACTTCTACCCAGGACTCCCAGCCGAGAAGCAACTCAGAATGGGCTGTTAATGTCCAGGAGGCGGTGAACGGGGTGCGCTTTGTGGCTGAGCACATGATGGGAGATGATGATGATCAGAGTGTATGTATACACATTTCAACTTTTCATTACATATACAATACTGGTATGAAGTTTTTTTGTAATGTTTGTGCCACTTAATAATTTAATATATCAAATGTACAACTTTAGCAAGATGAGCATTTTAAATATTAGGTTTTTTAAGAATATTGCGCACAAATGTCAAACTATTACATCCCTAGTTTTTTAAAAACATATCCCGCTATGAAGCTATGTTCTGTCACTATTTCAGCCTCAGTCAAAATTATAAGTGCTGTAATGGATAATTGCAGCACTCTGACACCATCGTCAATACACACTTGTTCCCAATAAACTGGATCAAAGGTGTTGGTATAACACTGGACATTCTGTGACACCGGTAATAACTAATAACGTTAAGTACTGGATGTGACCTAGCAAATTAAAGGTGGGGTAGGTAAGTTTGAGAAACCGGCTCGAGATACACTTTTTGTTATATTCCATGGAATGCTCTTAACATCCCGATAGCAATGAATATCTTAAGTGCTTTGACAAAAAATCCATAAAAAAATGTCATCTGTGGAAGCCGTAATACTGTAAAAAGCACGACCAATCATTTTAGCCGGCCCGGCTAAAATAACTGGATGGCCTACCTGCCTGTCAGCCTTCCATCGGGGCACAAATTTATCTCGTGCTCTCATTGGTCATGTGCGCGTTCGTGTGTGTTGGAGGAGGGGCTCTGTAAGGAAGTGGCAGATTTTCTCTGGTTATGTATTTTCAAATTCTAGCGATCTCGAGCCGGTTTCTCAAACTTACCTACCCCACCTTTAAAGGCAGACTTTTGGTCATCAATCCCTTCCTCTGAAAAATCAATAAAAGAAGGAGGGAACCAGGGGAAAATGGGATGAATAGGTCAATAGCTTCTTTTAGTGTTGGCAAGCAATAAGGAAAATGTCTTTTAAAAAATATAATTAAAATATTTTCGTATTCAGCATCCTAAGACCAAACCTATACTAAGCAAAATTATTATGTTTATGAATGGATATAATGCATTTGAAAACGTTATACTATTACTGAAGACTCTTTTTTTCCATTTCAGTCCAATTGAAGGTGGTCCTTGCAGATATTAATCCAGCAAATTGACAAGATGTACAGTATAAAATATGTAATAAGGGTTTTACAGATTGTTTGGTTGAAAGAACTTTGATTCAGAAACAGATTCTCTCTCACTCATTAATTCACTCTGTTGCATAGGCACTCCTGGCACCGTCCAGCTATGAAACACTCAATCACGATTATTTGGTCAAATTTCCACTCTGCATTACTGCTGGTTTATTATTATAAATGTCTGTGTGAACTTTATTGTGACCAAAGCCTGCACGCTGCCTGATTTTCATTACATTTCTGTATATTTGCAGGTGATAGAGGACTGGAAGTATGTGGCTATGGTGGTGGATCGTATGTTCCTGTGGATCTTTGTGATAGTGTGTGTGACGGGCACCCTGGGCTTATTTCTGCAGCCTGTCTTCCAGACTCAGATAGTCCCCAACCAACAGCCCAGCTCAGAGGCTCCACGCATATGATGAACCATGAAGAATACGGGGCGAGTTTTGACCATTTTATCTTTTTCAGCAATCACGAAATTAGGTTAGGGTAAGTATTTTTTTTGTGTTTAGTTAAAGCCTATAACCCTATGGTGAGATGCGAACCCATTGTGTACATCAGTGAAGAGATATGATATTTTTGCAAGATGACAACATCAGATGTCCCCTGATAATCAAAACCACATGGTCGACAGCAATAAAACCCTCTACAGCACACATTATTCGGTGGAAATTGTACTTCAGTAAGTGACCTCAAGTGACATTAGAGGTCATTTCCTTTAATGTCTAAGGACAACTGCAGACCTGGATTGAATGAAGCTTTCACCCCACTGAAGTATGCTGAACAGTTACAGAAATACACCAAATATGTCTGAGAAGTGATTAACATCTTTCAGCAAGATGTTGGGGCAACTGTGACTCAGAAGGACAGTAGTTCATTACCCCGCCACTGCAGTCAACATATCGATATGTCCTCCGTCAAGATACTTAACCCCAAATTGCTCCAGATGGCATAGCCAACGGTGTGTGAGTGAGTATGGATGTTAGTTTCCCTAAGCAGGTGGCACCTTCAGAGGTGTTTTTATATGTACAAAGGTGGTGGGGCATGAACAACTTAGATGTATATATATAAGCTTCTGGTGCTTTTTTAAACACGTAAACAAATAGCTGTAGGCGATCCATGGTTCCGATAGAGAGAAAAGGAAAACACAGACACTCATCACAGAGCAATAGCCTATAGGCAAAACACAGAAGATCAACAAAAGATATGACATAAAATGAACTTACCAAAGCTGAAGTAGATGGTCAACTTCATTCACTTTATTTCTGTTTTACTGATTGTAATCGCTATACGCTGCTCTTTCTCATCTCCTCTTCACTTCTGGGTGAAAACTACACTTTTCGTGGCACACGTACTTACAGCCAATCAGCTCTCTGAATTATGAGATGACGTTTGGTGGGTATGCCAGCACTATGCCCCACTGGTGATTATTTTTTTGCCGCACACATTGAATAGAAAAATACTCTGAGCATGCGCAGTGTAGTTTTTACAGTACACGTTCATTTCTACAGCAGAGAGAGGGGCTTGCCCCACATCGCTCAACACGGCTCAATAGGCACACTGTGGACACTAATTGGAAGAATGCAGACTAAAGCAGCAATGTACAGATGAATCAGATGAATAAACATGATCTTAAAATATATTTATTTCTAACATATTTAATTTTTGCATATTTTAAAATTATTATTTGCATTACTTTCTAATGACGAGTCGCCACTGGGCACCTTGTATGGCAGCCTATGCCTTTGTTTAAATGCTGACTTGTATTTAAAAGTGCTTTGAGGGGTCGCAAAGACTGCAAAAGCGCTATATAAATGCAGTCCATCTACCATTTACTTTATTATGTGTTAAGCTTGTATAACCATGTCATTGGAATGTGATGTGTGATTAAAGAATGAGTAATGCCCTCTTTCAGTTTGATTAAATGTATGCAATCCACAATAAAGTATTAAAAAGTCAGGGTCTTGCCAAAGTGTTGAGTTAATCTGTTTTACTGGTGATAAAGTGTGTTCTTAGCGCCAATACGTTTGCTGAAGATGTGCCAATTAGAACATTTCATCACTCGGATAAGACAGCTGTTCATTTGAAATGTGAGTGTGTGACCTGGCAAAAAATAATGTTGATACAACAAAACTGTCAGGGCTGCAGCTGATCTGGACCACATTGTCTTGAGGCGCAGTGCTTTTTCCAAAGTTAAAGCCATAACCCTGACACGTATACTTAATCAATGCACTTCTTAAAATATCTGCACAATTGCTATCAGTACCCAATGTTGTAATGATTTACTTAAATGTAGTAATGCTTCAAAATGTATTAATATTTTCCCTCCACCTGATTGAAATTGTAAAAAAATAATAATAATGTAATATTGTTATAAACACTTCTGACTAAGAGGACATCGAGTGTTTCATAGAGATTTATTGTGACATTTCACCTCTACTGCTTGCTTGTGTAACACAATCCTTATCTTTGCAGATTGAATCATATCAATCATGGGCAAATGGATCAATTGGCATGGGAGTGGGCACGTTCATTTAACATTGATAGGGATTTTAGTTTAACGCATCTATTGCAAAACACACTTAAAGGTGGGGTGGGTAATTTTGGAGAAGCCAGCTCGAGTGCGCTAGAATTTGAAAATACACAGACGGAACAAATCTGCAACTTCCTTACAGAGCCCCTCCTCCAACACACACGAACGCGCACATGACCAATGAGGGCACGAGATAAGTGTGTGCACAGATGGAAGGCTGACAGGCAGGTAGGCCGTCCAGTTACTTTAGCCGGGCCGGCTAAAATGATTGGTCGTGCTTTTTACAGTACTACGGCTTCCACAGATTACATTTCTTTATGGATTTTTTGTCAAAGCACTTCAGATATTCATTGCTTGAGAGCATTCCATGGAATATAACAAAAAGTGTATCTCGAGCCGGTTTCTCAAACTTACCACCTTTAATAGGTCTTGTCTTATCGTAAAATGTCAGTATTTTTACAATAAAGTATTTTGCACTCATTTGGATTTCAAAATACTTTATTGTAAAAATACTGACTGTGGCAGCGGGGTGTGGTTAGGGCGCCGGCTGCTCGAGTGAAGGGAGGGGCTCGGCCGAGGGGCCAGACAGCTGATCGGAATCAGGTAATCAGTGCCGGAATAAAAGCATGTCGTAACCTGGTTCTGGTCTGTTTTGCAGTAGGCGGGATCCTGGGAGGTCGCCAAAGGACCTGTGAAGGGTCTCACACGGGCAACGTTCGAGACCGGTGTAGACTTTGTGTGGAGCTAATAAAAACCTGTGATAAACCGACCTGCTCTTTCCGTCCCTATTTGAACACTGTGTGAGCGGAGAGGCTCACAGTGGCGCCTGAACAGGGACATCATGTCCGAAGGAGAAACCCCACTGGGTCAGGCCCTCTAACGTCTCGCTCACATGCAGGAGACCACCACAGCATTACAGCGACAGAGGCTCTGCTCGGGATCGCCTCGAGCCAGTGCGAGGACCGGGCTCTCCTACGGGAGCTGCTGCAGCGTCCGGCCGCTCGGGAGGCCGATCCCGCTACCAACCCGGCCCGACCGCCTTCAATTGCCCTCCAGAAATTGACGGCAGAGGATGATCCGGAGGCATACCTGGACATCTTTGAGGGCACAGCGGCGGCGTGCGGGTGGCCGGAGGAGGAGTGGGCAGCGCGGCTATTGCCTCTGCTATCTGGGGGTGCGCAGCTAGCCGCCCACAGCCTGCCTCTCGGCATGTGTACCGGCATCTGAGGAAGGCCATCCTGGACCGGCTAGGCAGCACGCCAGACGGACATCGCCACCGGTTCCGGGCCCTCCCCTTCGAGGACGCTGGAGCAGTTAATCTGCATCTTCGACGGCGAATTGGGTCCAGTGCCATCACCCCGCCAACCTGGAAGCAGCCGTTGTCCTCGCGGAGGACCACCTCTCGCTTCCCCGGCGGAGCATGAGAGAGGAGCCCCGACCACCAGCCGTTTCAGCGGGCCGACCCGTCCCAGCCCCGAGGAGGAGGTTTCTGGGAGCAACTGCCCTTCCCTCCCCACCACCACACGGCCCCAACCCCGCAGCCCCGACACTTTCCCCCCAAGCCCTACCTTACCCTCCTGTTTTTATCTTTCCCCAGGGTCCGGCCTATGCTTCTGGTCGTCCGGCACCACGGGGGGCTCCTCAGACATCAGGGCAGGATTGCTGGCGGTGCGGGCAGACCGGCCACTTCCGACGGGAGTGTCCTCTCATGGAGGTCGGACAGCTGGTTCGGGTTGCGGGACCGCCAGTTGCCTCCCCCGATTTGGAAGGGACATACCGTATACAGTGGGGTACACACCAGGCTCTGATGGACACGGGCTGTAATCAGACGATGATCCATCAGCGCTTGGTTCGGCCTGGGGCATTGATTGAAGCATCGTGGGTGAAGGTGAGGTGTGTGCATGGGGATATTCACCAGTACCCGGAGGTGACGCTGGAAATTTCTTATAAGGGAAAAAGCATAGTCGGGGCTGGAGTTAGCACTCGCCTTACGCACCCCCTGATTTTGGGAACGAATTGGCCGGGGTTTGCTAAGCTAGCGGGGGCTATGGGGGTGCGTTCACGGACGGCAGGGAAATGTGAGTTGTGTGCTGTGTTTAGTGGAGAGTCGGAGGCGGCTGACGACGTCGAGGGGGAAACAGACACGGAGGGGGCCGCGGAGGTTCCTCTGGACCCGCTGGTGGTTACCGTGGAGGATTTCCCCCTCGAACAGTCGAGGGACGAGACCCTTCAGCACGCCTTCGGCCAGGTGGTGAGTATTGATGGCTCCCAGCTACACCCAAACGCAGCACTCACTCACCAACACTTTACGGTGGTTAGGGACAGGCTGTATCGTGTAAGCCGTGACACACAGACAGGAGAGATAAATACCCAGTTGTTGGTGCCAAAAAGCGGTCTCCAACGTTGCCCGTGTGGGACCCTTCACCGGTCCTTTGGTGACCTCCCAGGATCCCGCCTACTGCAAAACAGACCAGAACCAGGTTACGACCAAGCGGCAAACTCTGGGGAAGAGCCGGGACGCCAATACGGAAGTGCCACACACTGCAGTTCATCTAGTGGCCAGTAGGAGCAGGCTGCAGAAGGGAGCAATTTCCATAGACCTCCATGTTAAAATGCCCAACTTTACAGCAGAAATAAACATGTTTACATCGTGGTTCAAAAAACCATATTCTCTGTATAGTTAGATTCCCCCTTCATGACTACTGTGTGGGGGGTGAATTTTTTCTCAACTCATCTGTTTAATTAATATTAAGCCTTAAAGCTTTTGCATAAATTAGGGCGTGGTCACTTTGATGGACATGTACACGCCTCACTGTCAGCTAACAGCAACTTGTCCACTCTGCTAGGCTACAACCATAGAGGCTACAACGTTAGTTAGTCATAGTACTGTACTTGACCCTTAGCTTTAGCCGTGTTCGTGGTGATTGTGCCTTTTAGGGAATATTGTTACAAATACCAGACAATTAAAATGTTGTGCTGTGCGCTTGAATGTACTAACAGAACTTCCAAGAAGTCTAAAATCATAATATTATAAATGTTAACCCCGTTCGCAGGTGTTTGTGTTGTAGCTTAGCTTGCTACTTATTAGCCAGCTAAGGACGTGACCCTTTATACATACATATACATTTTAGTTTATGATTCAGCCTTGGGTACGACTTTTATAGTCTATGGCTATGACGCCCATAATGCTAAACGGGAGCAAATGTTAATAGGGGACCCAATTATCCCAGTGGTGGCCGCCGGAGCTAACGGAGCCGCAGGGGGCTAGCTCCAGCCGGCGTCCCGGAGCTAGCCCACTGCGGCTCCGTTAGGTCCGGGCGGTGGAGTCCGTCTTTTCTCAACGTGTGAATGACAAGCATTACGAAATACCAAAATATAGCTAATTCTCTTGCAGATTGTCTCATTTGATTATGAATGTAACGTTTATATAGGGGAACTACACTGTTAGCAGTAACTTGGTATGCATGTATTTCATGTTAGCTTAGCTTCTTAGCCTGAGCTAGCTCTGTTTACTTCCAGTTCGGAGGCAGCAGGTCCCGCCTCGGCTCCGCCTCTTTCCCGTTATTTGGAGCAGGCGGGATTAGACTCTGACGTCTCAGTCGAGCCTTTAGTGGCCGACTCCGGCTACTAAGGGCTTCCCGGCAACTCTGCAGAATCCTATGGGTGACGTCACGGACACTACGTCCATTTATATATACAGTCTATGGTTACGACATGCTTTTATTCCGGCACTGATTACCTGATTCCGATCAGCTGTCTGGCCTCCGGCCGAGCCCCTCCCTTCACTCCAGCAGCCGGCGCCCTAACCACATCCCGCTGCCACACTGACATTTTCAGGCACTAGCCTACGATAAAAAAAGAAAAGTTTTTTAAAAATTGTGTGCAACATGGTGATTCATGGAATCACCATGAATTCATCATTCATGAATGAATGATTCATTCATTCATGGTGAACATGGTATTCGTTCCAAACACTGTAATCTTATGGAAATTAACGTGTTTCATTCCACAAGAGGTAATGTCTGTCACCAACAGAAAAGGCTGAAGTAAACGCTCACCAACACACAACCTTTAGAGCTCAATAAACTGTGCTGAGTGTTTGAGATTCTGCAGGCTGTTTCTTCTTTTGAGAGACAGCAATCAACATCTTTGTTAATGCTTTTCCTTAATCTCTCTTTACAGTTTTTAGCATCATGCAGGTGTTTCTCATTCGTCTTTCAGCTCCACTGTCATTAGTGGAGAGAGACATTGCACTGCCACGGCATATCCATCAACAATTCCTGACCTGTTTCAGTCGAAACAAGCGGGAGGAGTCGTCATTCAACACTCGATGGAAGGTCCAATAAATCACAAGCCTATGTCATTAGTCTCCAATAAGATATGCATGGAAGCATTGTCCTTGAGGATTGATCTGCCACTTAAGCAATCATTGACAAGTTTCTAATAAGAATCTGCCATTACAAAGTCCTCAAAACATGTTAGGGTCCAGTCAAAATGACTTCTTCCACTTCCTTTTACATATACAGACTTTTTGCAACATGACACGCCTGAGTTGAAAACTTGTATAAGTGCATATAACAACCTAAGTTTCATTCTGCACTGTCTGTGAAAATGAAGGTTAAATTAACATTTGTTGGACATCTATGTGATGTGAAATTAAACCCACATGGAGACAGTTCTTGCCAACACTTGCCCCACTTAAATGAGTTGACAGTGCAGGGTCAGACACCACACAGCATCTCTGCTGCTGGGAGGGGTGTATTTATATATAGAAATTTATTGATTGGGATAAACCCCTTGAGATGCACCATCTCAAGGGGTTATCGTTTGGGGGTCACTTCAGCGGGGTGAATGTTTGCTGAAAAGCTCTCGGACCTACCCTTCATCCAGCAGAAGGACACAGCTGTCTCTGAACTGACAATAAAGATTGGAAAAAAGGAAATCCGAGTCAAAGACTGATCTATTTTCAAATTAAAAGTGGGCATCGGGGGAGATCTTGATATTTTTAAATAAAATCAATACATAATAAATGAAGGATTCTGTTGTGCTCATAAGCTGTTGCTGAGGGCCGAACTACTTGATCTTGTCCTACGAAATGAAGGCTATTTGTTTATTTAATATGGACTTATTTAATAAACACTGTGATGAGAAGATCTGTGTGAATTCATCGTGGGCTCAACCTGGTGCTAGAAAGGTCTTTATTCAGCAGTCCCTAAAAATGTGGCTTCAAATAATAGGCCTACGTGTTTTTTATATATATTTAACACTTATTTCCGACTAATATTTATTTATGAATGTGAGATTTTAACAACGAAGCTCAGTTGCTCTGCTTCTTTTACACTGCTAGGTATATTTTGATAACATTTGACTGACAGTTTAAAGGTGGGTAGGTAAGTTTGAGAAACCGGCTCGGATAATATTTTTGTGTATATTCCATGAATGCTCTTAACATCCCGATAGCAATGAATATCTTTGGCAAAAAATCCATAAAAGAATGTCATCCTGTTGAAGCCGTGGTACTGTAAAAGCACGATCAGTCCTTTTAGCCGCCCGTAAAGTAACGGATTGGCCTCCTCCTGTCAACCTTCCATCTGTGCACAAATTTATCTCGTGCACTCATTGGTCATGTGCGCCTAGTGTGTGTTGGAGGAAGGGCTCTGTGAGTAAGTGGCAGATTTTGTTTTTCAAATTCTAGAACACTCGAGCTGGTTTCTCCAAAATGAACTACTCCACCTTTAAAGCCCACACATTTTACAGTCGCATTTAAATGCTACATCCGGATTGGTGCCTGGAAATACGTGACTTCACTCTTTCCAAATGAGCCCCGCCCACTTCAGACAAGTGAGTTAAGCACAGAGAAAGAGAATACTGAAATTAAGTAATATAACTAAAAACCGCAATAGATTCGGCAGAAAAACTATTTGAATGTAGGATAAAATCACCTCAAGGTTGAAGCTGATTAAGAACATATGTTTTAAGAGGACTAAAGGGACGGACGTTTCTGTCATTACATTACATTTCATTTAGCTGACGCTGTTATCCAAAGCGACTTACAATGACCGATCACAGGGACATTCTCCCTGGAGTAACTGAGGGCTAAGTGCCTTACTCAAGGGCGCACTAGGGGTGGTGTTCCTGGCGGGATTTGAACTCACAAGCTTCCGGTCTTCAGCCACCCTCACTATCCATTAGACCACCACTACCCCTACGTGGCCCATGCTGCAAACGTATTTCATTTATTTTGTTATCGTAGATGCGTACTGATGAATTCACTCTGTTGGGGGTTTTTCCAAGTCATAAACGAGAAAACTGCGTGGGAAACAACAAAGCACTGACATCCTGTAAGGAAACTAGGCAAAGATCAATGTCAAGGCTGTTATGTGTGACCTACTGCACGTCTGTTATGATCTTTAAGTGACAAACTCGCAGTGACATTGAATTTATGAGATTAGGTGGCAGTAGGTTTGCAGTGAGCCCCCTCTCAGTGGCTCAGTGTGGCTCTTCCTCCTCTCTGCCTCCTCTCTTCCTCCTATCCTTTCTGCCTCCTCTTTTGCTCCTCTCAGCCTCCTCTCCTCTCTTCCTCCTCTCTTCCTCCCCTCTACCTCCATCTGGAGCTGCGGACGTGCCTTCACTCTTCACTTTCTTCCTTCTGTCTGCCGGCTGCTGCCTCTGACCCTGGATACAAAATACAGACTTGTGATTTAAAAAACAATGGAAGCCACTTTTTTCTCCGTTTTGCTCTCATGCTTCTTCCTTCTGTTTCATCTAGAAGGTGAGTTATTAGCTTCAATCAATCAATGTTTTTTTATATAGCCCAATATCACAAATGTTACATTTGTCTCAGTGGACTTCACAGTTTGTACAGAATATCAGTATGACAGTATCAGTATGACACCCTCTGTCCTTAGACCCTCACATTGTACAAGGAAAAACTTCCAGAGAAAAACTCCACAGTTTAAAGGGGAACATGGCGATAGCTTCTACTTAACATCTAGCATTTTGTTACTTGTTGTTTGACATTGCTGTTAAGTATTAATGGCACAATTAAAGATGCATTTTTTTTAATTGTAGGCCATGTTTACGGAATAAGCATTTACAGATTGGATTAATTAATAAAAAAATATGTGTATTATATTGTTAGATTATTTGGTTATTATGAAGTTATTTAAAAAAAATAGGCTCTTACTGTCAATCAAATTGGATTAAACCATACCTCGACATTTAAAAAATAGCAGATCAGCTGAGTTTTGAAATACCTTATATCAAAACCTTGCAAAGAAAATGTCTTCTCTTTTTGAGATTATTGTATATTGTGCATGTTCCTTGTTACTAAAGACATTAAAATGTAAGACACAAAAAAGGTAATAAATGATGACTTGGCTATTGATGATTTTTAGGGATGCATGGTTTGTATGCATGCGGTGCCACTGATTACTTCTTTACACTGAAGAAAACCTCAAAATTACAGATACATACAGCATTCTTGAGGGTGAAAGGAAAGTGGTGATTAAACCTAATCAGTGTGAAATAGGTTAAATATGAAGGCATGTGCATGCTCCCCCGGACTAATGACTAACAAACATTAATTTGGATGATATTCCTCTTGTAAACAAGCTGTACTGTTAAATCAAATAAACGACATCACAGTGACAGATCTGATCCTCTGCTCTCATTCAGGAGGCTCCTGTTCAGACGCAGAGCACAAGCTCTTCTCTGTCATATTCTCCAACTATAACCAGTACATACGGCCGGTGGAAAATGTGACTGACCCAGTCGTTGTACAGTTCGAGGTGTCCATGTCACAGCTGGTCAAAGTGGTAAGTAACTAAATGTTAATGCGTGTCTTCAGTAAATATGATTTATTATGGGCTGCTACTTTGCCACAGTCAGACATTTAACACTCAGTCATGACCTGAGAGAAAATAACTAGGAAATATGAAGACAGCATCACATGTGAAGGGTCTGAGCCGTAGACTGTATGGTCTGAGCATAAGAAGAAAGAGATTGTGTTGTTATCTGGACTTTTAGCAACACAGTTTTAGAGTAGGGGACACTGGGGATGCAGAATGAGACACCTGAGATACTCCCTGCCGGTTTGCAGTAGCCCCTGGTGTAAATCCTGCAGTAGAAAGTACTAAATGAAAGAAGTGCTGGCTGTTTGTTTGGCCCAGACAAGATGGGGAATGTCAGCTGCCTGAGCACCTCTATCACTCCAATCACTGCCACTTCAGAGGATCACCTTTGGATTTAAGGGCAGGGTGAGCTGGACCTGGCAGACACAGGAAGGTCTCGAGCGGATGGCTATTAATTAAACAAAGAGGCTCACATTAGACGGGAAGGCAGCTTCATGCACAGTATTATCAACCTTGGTTTATTCTCTTTTAAAGCAGTCTCTCTGTTTTTTTATTTGAACCATTTTACTAAACTTTAGCATACCATAGTAATTCACTACTACAAATCATATAGTAGAACAACAATCTTTGCATTGCACAATTATCATCATATCATTATCAAAGTTCTCATTTGCAATACAAAGAGAGTAAGCAGAGCTACTTAAAAACATCCTTGTGTTGGTGTGCTTGTGTGTGATATCGGCTGACTTAATGGCAACTAAGAGTGGAAGAATAGACATTTAACAGCCTTCAAATATTCAAAATACTTAATTTTTCTAGTGTTACTCTCTTGAACTCTACAATTCTCCCCTTCAGTCACTGCTGGATGTCCTCATTTCCTAACACAGGTCATCAGGTGAGGAATCAAAGGTGCTTTTGAATGCCAATTCTAGATCCAACGGGGAAACCTCACACTTATCCCAGCACTCCAAAGAACTGATAATTAAAAACACAGGAAAGTTACTGGTAAGACAACGCAGGATGTAACTTAATGCTCGTTCCCTAAAGACTTTACGTTGTAATTTTCAATAACAACATGAGCTAATAGTGTAAAAGCATGTCACATTTTATTCGTGCACAAGGTGCCAGTGAGTTTGAATGGATAATTGAGGGTCTGCCACACCTTAGCCCATCTCAATCTGTTTTCCTATACCTATTTTCATTAAGCAATCTTTTTCAGTATTGAAGACCTGTCGAGATCCAGAGATGTAAACAAATATGTTGTTATATTCTCCTTAACTCAGTCGACGTAGCAGGCTGTGGCGCCCCTCGTGCTGATGGATGACTTTTATTTCCTCCACACACCTGGTGCTTCTAACCCAGGTGCAAGAGGTGTTGGTCAGCCTACACCAATTACAGCAGGGCTAAGGAGCTCATATTCTAGACCATCAATAGTTCATCTCTTATGATGTGGATGTACATTAATATAATTTTAATGTAACTCTTTAGCTATCTAGTTCCCATTAACTCCGCCCCCCATTGTCGAGCCAATGCCACTCCACATAACAAATGTACCTGAGAAATGTGCTTATTCACCTTCTTTCAACTTATAGGTCAGTTAGCTTAGCATTGATACTGAAAACAGGGACACTGTTCAAGGTTCAAGGTTCTTTATTCAAACATCAAACGTACATAGCTACAGTGTAGTTATCGATGAAAATCTTGTGTCACAGGCTCCTCCAACAGTGCAACACAAAACACAGAAAACTGAAAAATATAGTGCAAGTAAATATTAAATAAGAAGAAACAAAAGTGAAATAGTGCAATAGAGCTACAAGTCATTGAAATATGATATATTAGGTAAATAGATAAATATTTTTTAAGTAGTAGTAGTTTTTTAAGTAGTTAACTGTAGCTTGGCTCGTATTTTTGAAAGATCACACAATTTGCCAACTATTACCTTTGAAGCTCATTTATTAATGTTATGTCCCATTTGTTGAATCCGTACAAAAAACAAAGTATTAAATGATGGGATAGCTGTCTTTGTGCTAAACTAAGCTAACTGGTATAGCTTCAAAACAAATGCACTGTCATAAGAGTGGTATTGATATTCTCAGCTAAGTGTAAGCATGTTTACCAAAATGTCTAGATGTCATGATCATCGCATGTAATGATTTGGTCATGTTTGGAACATGTGACCACTACCTGGTAAAATGGTGCTAATCCTGCATTTTGAAGGGAAGGGGAAAACAATGTAAAGCCTTATTTTTACACCCTGAACACACAAAATCCTCAATGAATCATCATCTGATCCAAACCAGAACATGCTATATTTCCTTTGTGTGTCTGAGTGGTTTAACGATAGATTACAGGACATCTGCTATCAGTCTCCCAAAGATGATCCAATAAGGTTTTTCCGCGGCATTCTGTCCATCTATGCTTACTGGTCACGTAGAACCTCTCCTAGATCCTACATGGTAATATGATTAGTCAACGCTATATACTGTGTCATGAGATTTGTTGATTCACGGTCCACATAAACCTGGCCCTACAGTGGTTCACCCCTCCCTTGTTCTGCTCCAGCAGGGTTGTTAGAATTAAAGTTAGGTTACTCTGATCCCTGACTTCAGCTGTCATGAGGGTTATGCTCCAGGGCAGGCATTGGAGGACCCAGGTGTGTCTGTGTTAATCCTCCTGTGTGAAACGCAGAGGTCTGACCCTGCGAAAAAAGCACACAAACAATCCTCACTGGTGAATTGAATGATCGGATGTGACGGTGGTTCTTCCTGTTTAATCTTCTGTCTTCATTTACATCTTCTTTCTTTGCTTAAATGTCTTCATTATCTATTCTGCTCTTTTCTCAGGATGAAATCAATCAGATCATGGAGACAAATCTGTGGCTGAGACATGTAAGTTTACTGTGCATGTCTGTGGAAATGGACATTGAGCAAGGGCATCCAGTATGGATCCAGCCTTCTGTCATACATGATGGTTTGGGGATGGACTGACATGTTGAATTATTCATAAGCAGGAAGCTTTTTAACCACATTGATACCTTATCCAAACCCTATGAACAAACTGAGATTGCATGGTCCATTTTTATATTTAAATGATGTTTTAATAATTTGAAAGCAGTCTGGAATGCAGTATACTTGCCAAAGTCCATAATATTCTTTTTGACAGTGTGACTGAGACTTCTCAGACCCTACAGTATACCTTCCCTAAAAGACGAAACTGCTTCAACCTCAGTTGATTTTCATTATCCCAGAACAAGTCTACAACCAACATTAACAGTGTCAATACATCCTATATGGCTAGATGTGTTTTTGTATTTACTTTTTAAATGTTTACAACAGAGTTGAATCATTGTTTTAATTATCTTAATGTTTGTAGTTTTGATAAGCAATGTATTAACAGTCTACATTTCCTCTGCTCAACATCACAATTGTGCAATACCGTGTCCTAAAACCCGGAAGTAAGTTAGCATTTTACCACTTCCGGTTCCTTCGACAAAAAGCAATGCAATTTCTCCATAGGATTTTGGAAAATAGCTCGAAATAAGGTCTGTGGTTGACACAAATTGAAGAGACAAATTATAAAAGTAGGGTAGACATGTGGATATTATCCGGTCTGAACAAAACGTGATCTGTCTCTTCAACTTGTGTCAACCACAGACCTTATTTGAGCTATTTTCCAAAATCCTATGGAGAAATTGTATTGCTTTTTGTCGAAAGAACCGGAAGCAGTTTACCCTCCGGGTTTTAGGACGCGTCACTGTGGCACTCTATAGAGCCCCTCTGAGGTTGCTTTTCTATTGTTGCTTTTATGAGTCCCCATAAGGACTCCTGCTGACCTCAACGGAGGGTCAACAACAGTGGCAACTCCATAAATTACACATACAGTGGTCCATTATGTCTGAATACAGTTTAAGCTCTGTATTTATGCCACAGTTTGAGTTTTTAAAAGACAATGCATTTGAAATCTGTCTGAATTAGATTTGTAGAGCTAATCACCACTTTAACATTAGTCTTTGTAGTTTTTAAAGCTGTTGACAACAACAATTTACTGAACACCTCAAGTAGAAAGAATCCTCCTTGCCCAAACAAGCCTGCAGTCAACAACACTGTTTGTCAGTCCATCACACCCCCTGACATTTCCTCTCGCGCCACCGTGACGTTGATTTGTTTTTGAGTGATAATTCTCAAAAGCTATTTCTGGGAAAGACCAACTTTCATCAGTGTCGAATCTTTTATATCACTTTTATTTTGTCCAATATTTGTCTGTAATTTCTTTGATTTGCTTTTCGTTTAATCTGATTATTCTGTTTTGTTTTTCAGATCTGGAACGACTACAAACTGAGGTGGCTTCCTAAAGATTTTGGAGGAGTGGAGTTTATTCGAGTGCCGTCCAACAGAATATGGAAACCAGACATTGTCAGTGGCTTGGCTTGATACTGATGTTTGGGATGTGTAAACATCTGCATAAACATAATCATTTGAAAACATGTTGTCACCAGGTACCAGCAGTGCCGACTCAGAGGAGCGTCTCATGAACTGGTTGCTGGGAAAGGATCGCTACAATCTGCTCATCCGCCCGGCGGTCAACAGGAGCGAGAGAGTCCCAGTGAAGCTGCAGGTGTCTCTGGCTCAGCTCATCAGTGTGGTAAGGCACCACATACTTCTACCCATCATGTGTGTCCATCTGTGTGTGTGAGGGAGACAAGATGACAAAGAGAGAGGCAGAAAAAGAATGACAGTGAAAGAAAGAGAGGATGCCACAAAGCTTTGAGAGACCAGTTCATTACAGACCAGCCTTTGCAGAGAGGCTGTGAGTGGGTGGATGAAGTGGAGGATAGATGTGGTCAGCTGTGATCTCTGCCTCTTTCATGTCCAGATTGAAACTTCAGCACATTGGATTAAAAGCGGTCATTAAGCTGTTTTAGCCACAGTGATAGAGTCTCTCCTCTGATTTACAGTGGAGGCTCCTCCCAGTTGCAGACCAAGGCAGAAAGGATCATTCACAGCCTCACTTTATGAGTTTGCATTGTACCCATGGAGTAATTGCCATTTGGTATGACTTCATTGGATGTGTATGTCATGGCTGTGTGATGACAATGCCACAGACATGCATGTTAGGAAGCAATCCAAGAGGTTTTAAATTCAGTTGTTTTTGAAGATACCAGTTAACAGGATGGTTAACCCTAACCCTAACCCAGAAGTTATTAATAACTCTGTCCTTAAAATGATATGCCTTTGATTTGCATTGAGACAAAAAGGAGCTGTTTAGAAGCTGACAGTGTGCAATCAAGATAGTAATTCTTTCTGTGTACAAAAAAAAGGTTGGGGACATCAGCAGAGACTTCCTCCTTCCCTTACTTTTTAACAACATTATTTGACTTCTTTGCTCGCCTCTATCTAGTTTGCCGTCTGGTCTCCATAATCATGGTTTTACGGTGATACACCTGGTAGGTATTGTGCAAACGAGCTATTGTTACTGGTTATTGTAGGTAAAGTGCTACTTAAGTTTGCCATCACATACAACATGTATGTGATATTATGCTATGTGGCTTTTTATTCCTCCTTCACTAAAATATTTGGTTATAGACTTCTGTATTTATTTTTGATCTAGACATATTTTTCATATTTTAAATAAGCTATTTCACAATTTCACTGCCCTGTGAACTGCAGTATTAGCCTCTATGGTAAAATACACCTTGTTGGGATCATTTCTAGAGTATTCTGAACAATTCATGGCTTAGATGAGTGTTTAGGGTCAGCTAAAATGCAGTTATATTTCAATTTGAAATGGTAACTGTTCATGAAATCCTTTTCTTAACTTCTACCTCATTTGTACATTTCCAGAATGAGAGAGAGCAGATCATGACCACAAATGTCTGGCTCACTCAGGTAAGTGTGATAAACCTCAGAGTCATACTCTCAGTAATACCACTCAGTGTCTTGATACATGTCCTTCCCCCTGAACTTGAATTAAACCATATCCACTTTCCTCTCTGTGTGGAACAAACTGCTTCTATAATTGTGCTCCAAACACATTTCAATGATAATGAAGCATGTCATTAGAAAAGAGCTGGTCTTAAATACTTGTTTGAATTTGGACTTGACGGCAGGCCTCTCTTCTCTCTCCCAGCACTGGGTGGATTACAGGTTATCATGGGACCCTGCCAAAGTATGAAGGTATCGACAAGCTGCGCATTCCCTCCAGACATATCTGGCTACCAGATATTGTCCTGTACAACAAGTAAGAACCACTGAAATCTCATATTATTATGTTACAGAAAGATTGTACACTTCTATACAGTAAGATGAAATCTATATTTAAGGATAGAGATGGGAAACTTTTTCCGATAGCTAGACATTTAAAAATTAAGATGGGTTCTGATCACCATCATTATCTTTCCTAACTGAATCTCTGAATCTACAGAGTTTATATATGATTGAAGGTTTTAGTCTTTGCTATGGATTTTGGTTTTGATATTGATTTTCCTGTCCTTGGCTGTAGGAAATAAGCAATAAAAACATGTTCAGTATGAGTAGCTATCCTCTTATCTGCACTTCGCTGTGATTGCAGGGTTCGCTGTGCACAAGGCCTTGCAGATTGATTAAAAAGCTCTTATAAGTTTTTTCCTCTTTCCTCTTCCTCTCATAGCGCTGATGGTACCTATGAGGTAACAGTTTTTCACGAATGCCCTTGTACTCTTCAATGGCAGCATCAACTGGCTCCCCCCCGGCCATCTACAAAAGTGCCTGTAAGATCGAGGTCAAGCATTTTCCCTTCGACCTGCAGAACTGCACCCTCAAGTTCCGCTCTTGGACGTATGATCACACCGAGATCGACCTGATCCTGAAGTCTGAGGTGGCTAGTATGGATGATTTTACGCCCAGTGGGGAGTGGGATATCCTGGCGCTGCCGGGCAGACGGACTGTCAACCCTCTGGATCCCACATATGTGGACCTCACATATGACTTCATTATTAAGAGGAAGCCCCTTTTCTACACCATAAACCTCATAATTCCTTGCATTTTGATCACCTCTCTGGCCATTCTGGTCTTCTACTTACCCTCAGACTGCGGGGAGAAGATGACACTCTGCATCTCCGTGCTCTTGGCTCTCACTGTGTTCTTGCTTTTGATCTCAAAGATAGTTCCTCCCACCTCATTGGATGTGCCCCTGATCGGAAAGTACCTGATGTTCACCATGGTGCTCGTGACTTTCTCCATCATCACCAGTGTGTGCTGTGCTCAACGTCCACCATCGCTCCCAAGCACCCCACACCATGCCTTCCTGGGTCAAGCTGATATTCCTCGTCAAGCTGCCTGCCTTACTCTTCATGAGACGCCCTCAAAATAACTCTGCACGCCAGAGACTTCGCCAGCAGCGGTGTCTACGGGGGAGGACATCCATTTTGGGTATGGGTTACCCAGTCCCAGCCAAAACAGGTATCACAATGTCGAATTCGCCCTGCTGTCTTCCGACTCTGCCTTCTCTACCACCAGGACACAAAACTGTAGTTCCTCCGCTGGGCTACAGCCACTCCAACAGGAAGGGGGACACACGCCCAAATGATTACCTTCCCAGTAGTTTTTACTTCTACCCAGGACTCCCAGCCGAGAAGCAACTCAGAATGGGCTGTTAATGTCCAGGAGGCGGTGAACGGGTGCGCTTTGTGGCTTGAGCACATGATGGGAGATGATGATGATCAGAGTGTATGTATACACATTTCAACTTTTCATTACATATACATACTGGTATGAAGTTTTTTTGTAATGTTTGTGCCACTTAATAATTAATATATCAAATGTACAACTTTAGCAAGATGAGCATTTTAAATATTAGGTTTTTTTAAGAATATTGCGCACAAATGTCAAACTATTACATCCCTAGTTTTTTTAAAACATATCCCGCTATGAAGCTATGTTCTGTCACTATTTCAGCCTCAGTCAAATATAAGTGCTGTAATGGATAATTGCAGCACTCTGACACCATCGTCAATACACACTTGTTCCCAATAAACTGGATCAAAGGTGTTGGTATAACATGGACATTCTGTGACACCGGTAATAACTAATAACGTTAAGTACTGGATGTGACCTAGCAAATTAAAGGTGGGGTAGGTAAGTTTGAGAAACCGGCTCGAGATACACTTTTTGTTATATTCCATGGAATGCTCTTAACATCCCGATAGCAATGAATATCTTAAGTGCTTGACAAAAAATCCATAAAAAATGTCATCTGTGGAAGCCGTAATACTGTAAAAAGCACGACCAATCATTTTAGCCGGCCCGGCTAAAATAACTGGATGGCCTACCTGCCTGTCAGCCTTCCATCGGGGCACAAATTTATCTCGTGCTCTCATTGGTCATGTGCGCGTTCGTGTGTGTTGGAGGAGGGGCTCTGTAAGGAAGTGGCAGATTTCTCTGGTTATGTATTTTTCAAATTCTAGCGATCTCGAGCCGGTTTCTCAAACTTACCTACCCCCACCTTTAAAGGCAGACTTTTGGTCATCAATCCCTTCCTCTGAAAAATCATAAAAGAAGGAGGGAACCAGGGGAAAATGGGATGAATAGGTCAATAGCTTCTTTTAGTGTTGGCAAGCAATAAGGAAAATGTCTTTTTAAAAAATATAATTAAAATATTTTCGTATTCAGCATCCTAAGACCAAACCTATACTAAGCAAAATTATTATGTTTATGAATGGATATAATGCATTTGAAAACGTTATACTATTACTGAAGACTCTTTTTTTCCATTTCAGTCCAATTGAAGGTGGTCCTTGCAGATATTAATCCAGCAAATTGACAAGATGTACAGTATAAAATATGTAATAAGGGTTTTACAGATTGTTTGGTTGAAAGAACTTTGATTCAGAAACAGATTCTCTCTCACTCATTAATTCACTCTGTTGCATAGGCACTCCTGGCACCGTCCAGCTATGAAACACTCAATCACGATTATTTGGTCAAATTTCCACTCTGCATTACTGCTGGTTTATATTATAAATGTCTGTGTGAACTTATTGTGACCAAAGCCTGCACGCTTGCCTGATTTTCATTACATTTCTGTATATTTGCAGGTGATAGAGGACTGGAAGTATGTGGCTATGGTGGTGGATCGTATGTTCCTGTGGATCTTTGTGATAGTGTGTGTGACGGGCACCCTGGGCTTATTTCTGCAGCCTGTCTTCCAGACTCAGATCGTCCCCAACCAACAGCCCAGCTCAGAGGCTCCACGCATATGATGAACCATGAAGAATACGGGGCGAGTTTTGACCATTTTATCTTTTTCAGCAATCACGAATTTAGGTTAGGGTAAGTATTTTTTTTTGTGTTTAGTTAAAGCCTATAACCCTATGGTGAGATGCGAACCCATTGTGTACATCAGTGAAGAGATATGATATTTTTGCAAGATGACAACATCAGATGTCCCCTGATAATCAAAACCACATGGTCGACAGCAATAAAACCCTCTACAGCACACATTATTCGGTGGAAATTGTATTTCAGTAAGGGACCTCAAGTGACATTAGAGGTCATTTCCTTTAATGTCTAAGGACAACTGCAGACCTGGATTGAATGAAGCTTTCACCCCACTGAAGTATGCTGAACAGTTACAGAAATACACCAAATATGTCTGAGAAGTGATTAACATCTTTCAGCAAGATGTTGGGGCAACTGTGACTCAGAAGGACAGTAGTTCATTACCCCGCCACTGCAGTCAACATATCGATATGTCCTCCGTCAAGATACTTAACCCCAAATTGCTCCAGATGGCATAGCCAACGGTGTGTGAGTGAGTATGGATGTTAGTTTCCCTAAGCAGGTGGCACCTTCAGAGGTGTTTTTATATGTACAAAGGTGGTGGGGCATGAACAACTTAGATGTATATATATAAGCTTCTGGTGCTTTTTTAAACACGTAACAAATAGCTGTAGGCGCTCCATGGTTCCGATAGAGAGAAAAGGAAAACACAGACACTCATCACAGAGCAATAGCCTATAGGCAAAACACAGAAGATCAACAAAAGATATGACATAAAATGAACTTACCAAAGCTGAAGTAGATGGTCAACTTCATTCACTTTATTTCTGTTTTACTGATTGTAATCGCTATACGCTGCTCTTTCTCATCTCCTCTTCACTTCTGGGTGAAAACTAACTTTTCGTGGCACACGTACTTACAGCCAATCAGCTCTCTGAATTATGAGATGACGTTTGGTGGGTATGCCAGCACTATGCCCCACTGGTGATTATTTTTTTGCCGCACACATTGAATAGAAAAATACTCTGAGCATGCGCAGTGTAGTTTTTACAGTACACGTTCATTTCTACAGCAGAGAGAGGGGCTTGCCCCACATCGCTCAACACGGCTCAATAGGCACACTGTGGACACTAATTGGAAGAATGCAGACTAAAGCAGCAATGTACAGATGAATCAGATGAATAAACATGATCTTAAAATATATTTATTTCTAACATATTTAATTTTTGCATATTTTAAAATTATTATTTGCATTACTTTCTAATGACGAGTCGCCACTGGGCACCTTGTATGGCCTATGCCTTTGTTTAAATGCTGACTTGTATTTAAAAGTGCTTTGAGGGGTCGCAAAGACTGCAAAAGCGCTATATAAATGCAGTCCATCTACCATTTACTTTATTATGTGTTAAGCTTGTATAACCATGTCATTGGAATGTGATGTGTGATTAAAGAATGAGTAATGCCCTCTTTCAGTTTGATTACAATGTATGAAATCCACAATAAGTATTAAAAAGTCAGGGTCTTGCCAAAGGTTGAGTTAATCTGTTTTACTGGTGATAAAGTGTGTTCTTAGCGCCAATACGTTTGCTGAAGATGTGCCAATTAGAACATTTCATCACTCGGATAAGACAGCTGTTCATTTGAAATGTGAGTGTGTGACCTGGCAAAAAATAATGTTGATACAACAAAACTGTCAGGGCTGCAGCTGATCTGGACCACATTGTCTTGAGGCGCAGTGCTTTTTCCAAGTTAAAGCCATAACCCTGACACGTATACTTAATCAATGCACTTCTTAAAATATCTGCACAATTGCTATCAGTACCCAATGTTGTAATATATTTACTTAAATGTAGTAATGCTTCAAAATGTATTAATATTTTCCCTCCACCTGATTGAAATTGTAAAAAATAATAATAATGTAATATTGTTATAACACTTCTGACTAAGAGGACATCGAGTGTTTCATAGAGATTTATTGTGACATTTCACCTCTACTGCTTGCTTGTGTAACAAAATCCTTATCTTTGCAGATTGAATCATATCAATCATGGGCAATGGATCAATTGGCATGGGAGTGGGCACGTTCATTTAACATTGATAGGGATTTTAGTTTAACGCATCTATTGCAAAACACACTTAAAGGTGGGGTGGGTAATTTTGGAGAAGCCAGCTCGAGTGCGCTAGAATTTGAAAATACACAGACGGAACAAATCTGCAACTTCCTTACAGAGCCCCTCCTCCAACACACACGAACGCGCACATGACCAATGAGGGCACGAGATAAGTGTGTGCACAGATGGAAGGCTGACAGGCAGGTAGGCCGTCCAGTTACTTTAGCCGGGCCGGCTAAAATGATTGGTCGTGCTTTTTACAGTACTACGGCTTCCACAGATTACATTTCTTTATGGATTTTTTGTCAAAGCACTTCAGATATTCATTGCTTGAGAGCATTCTATGGAATATAACAAAAAGTGTATCTCGAGCCGGTTTCTCAAACTTACCACCTTTAATAGGTCTTGTCTTATCGTAAAATGTCAGTATTTTTACAATAAAGTATTTTGCACTCATTTGGATTTCAAAATACTTTATTGTAAAAATACTGACTGTGGCAGCGGGGTGTGGTTAGGGCGCCGGCTGCTCGAGTGAAGGGAGGGGCTCGGCCGAGGGGCCAGACAGCTGATCGGAATCAGGTAATCAGTGCCGGAATAAAAGCATGTCGTAACCTGGTTCTGGTCTGTTTTGCAGTAGGCGGGATCCTGGGAGGTCGCCAAAGGACCTGTGAAGGGTCCCACACGGGCAACGTTCGAGACCGGTTGTAGACTTGTGTGGAGCTAATAAAAACCTGTGATAAACCGACCTGCCTCTTTCCGTCCCTATTTGAACACTGTGTGAGCGGAGAGGCTCACAGTGGCGCCTGAACAGGGACATCATGTCCGAAGGAGAAACCCCACTGGGTCAGGCCCTCTAACGTCTCGCTCACATGCAGGAGACCACCACAGCATTACAGCGACAGAGGCTCTGCTCGGGATCGCCTCGAGCCAGTGCGAGGACCGGGCTCTCCTACGGGAGCTGCTGCAGCGTCGGCCGCTCGGGAGGCCGATCCCGCTACCAACCCGGCCCGACCGCCTTCAATTGCCCTCCAGAAATTGACAGCAGAGGATGATCCGGAGGCATAACCTGGACATCTTTGAGGCACAGCGGCGGCGTGCGGGTGGCCGGAGGAGGAGTGGGCAGCGCGGCTATTGCCTCTGCTATCTGGGGGTGCGCAGCTAGCCGCCCACAGCCTGCCTCTCGGCATGTGTACCGGCATCTGAGGAAGGCCATCCTGGACCGGCTAGGCAGCACGCCAGACGGACATCGCCACCGGTTCCGGGCCCTCCCCTTCGAGGACGCTGGAGCAGTTAATCTGCATCTTCGACGGCGAATTGGGTCCAGTGCCATCACCCCGCCAACCTGGAAGCAGCCGTTGTCCTCGCGGAGGACCACCTCTCGCTTCCCCGGCGGAGCATGAGAGAGGAGCCCCGACCACCAGCCGTTTCAGCGGGCCGACCCGTCCCAGCCCCGAGGAGGAGGTTTCTGGGAGCAACTGCCCTTCCCTCTCCACCACCACACGGCCCCAACCCCGCATCCCCGACACTTTCCCCCCAAGCCCTACCTTACCCTCCTGTTTTTATCTTTCCCCAGGGTCCGGCCTATGCTTCTGGTCGTCCGGCACCACGGGGGGCTCCTCAGACATCAGGGCAGGATTGCTGGCGGTGCGGGCAGACCGGCCACTTCCGACGGGAGTGTCCTCTCATGGAGGTCGGACAGCTGGTTCGGGTCGCGGGACCGCCAGTTGCCTCCCCCGATTTGGAAGGGACATACCGTATACAGTGGGGTACACACCAGGCTCTGATGGACACGGGCTGTAATCAGACGATGATCCATCAGCGCTTGGTTCGGCCTGGGGCATTGATTGAAGCATCGTGGGTGAAGGTGAGGTGTGTGCATGGGGATATTCACCAGTACCCGGAGGTGACGCTGGAAATTTCTTATAAGGGAAAAGCATAGTCGGGGCTGGAGTTAGCACTCGCCTTACGCACCCCCTGATTTTGGGAACGAATTGGCCGGGGTTTGCTAAGCTAGCGGGGGCTATGGGGGTGCGTTCACGGACGGCAGGGAAATGTGAGTTGTGTGCTGTGTTTAGTGGAGAGTCGGAGGCGGCTGACGACGTCGAGGGGGAAACAGACACGGAGGGGGCCGCGGAGGTTCCTCTGGACCCGCTGGTGGTTACCGTGGAGGATTTCCCCCTCGAACAGTCGAGGGACGAGACCCTTCAGCACGCCTTCGGCCAGGTGGTGGAGTATTGATGGCTCCCAGCTACACCCAAACGCAGCACTCACTCACCAACACTTTACGGTGGTTAGGGACAGGCTGTATCGTGTAAGCCGTGACACACAGACAGGAGAGATAAATACCCAGTTGTTGGTGCCAAAAAGCGGTCTCCAACGTTGCCCGTGTGGGACCCTTCACCGGTCCTTTGGTGACCTCCCAGGATCCCGCCTACTGCAAAACAGACCAGAACCAGGTTACGACCAAGCGGCAAACTCTGGGGAAGAGCCGGGACGCCAATACGGAAGTGCCACACACTGCAGTTCATCTAGTGGCCAGTAGGAGCAGGCTGCAGAAGGGAGCAATTTCCATAGACCCCCATGTTAAAATGCCCAACTTTACAGCAGAAATAAACATGTTTACATCGTGGTTCAAAAAACCATATTCTCTGTATAGTTAGATTCCCCCTTCATGACTACTGTGTGGGGGGTGAATTTTTTCTCAACTCATCTGTTTAATTAATATTAAGCCTTAAAGCTTTTGCATAAATTAGGGTGTGGTCACTTTGATGGACATGTACACGCCTCACTGTCAGCTAACAGCAACTTGTCCACTCTGCTAGGCTACAACCATAGAGGCTACAACGTTAGTTAGTCATAGTACTGTACTTGACCCTTAGCTTTAGCCGTGTTCGTGGTGATTGTGCCTTTTAGGGAATATTGTTACAAATACCAGACAATTAAAATGTTGTGCTGTGCGCTTGAATGTACTAACAGAACTTCCAAGAAGTCTAAAATCATAATATTATAAATGTTAACCCCGTTCGCAGGTGTTTGTGTTGTAGCTTAGCTTGCTACTTATTAGCCAGCTAAGGACGTGACCCTTTATACATACATATACATTTTAGTTTATGATTCAGCCTTGGGTACGACTTTTATAGTCTATGGCTATGACGCCCATAATGCTAAACGGGAGCAAATGTTAATAGGGGACCCAATTATCCCAGTGGTGGCCGCCGGAGCTAACGGAGCCGCAGGGGGCTAGCTCCAGCCGGCGTCCCGGAGCTAGCCCACTGCGGCTCCGTTAGGTCCGGGCGGTGGAGTCCGTCTTTTCTCAACGTGTGAATGACAAGCATTACGAAATACCAAAATATAGCTAATTCTCTTGCAGATTGTCTCATTTGATTATGAATGTAACGTTTATATAGGGGAACTACACTGTTAGCAGTAACTTGGTATGCATGTATTTCATGTTAGCTTAGCTTCTTAGCCTGAGCTAGCTCTGTTTACTTCCAGTTCGGAGGCAGCAGGTCCCGCCTCGGCTCCGCCTCTTTCCCGTTATTTGGAGCAGGCGGGATTAGACTCTGACGTCTCAGTCGAGCCTTTAGTGGCCGACTCCGGCTACTAAGGGCTTCCCGGCAACTCTGCAGAATCCTATGGGTGACGTCACGGACACTACGTCCATTTATATATACAGTCTATGGTTACGACATGCTTTTATTCCGGCACTGATTACCTGATTCCGATCAGCTGTCTGGCCTCCGGCCGAGCCCCTCCCTTCACTCCAGCAGCCGGCGCCCTAACCACATCCCGCTGCCACACTGACATTTTCAGGCACTAGCCTACGATAAAAAAAGAAAAGTTTTTTAAAAATTGTGTGCAACATGGTGATTCATGGAATCACCATGAATTCATCATTCATGAATGAATGATTCATTCATTCATGGTGAACATGGTATTCGTTCCAAACACTGTAATCTTATGGAAATTAACGTGTTTCATTCCACAAGAGGTAATGTCTGTCACCAACAGAAAAGGCTGAAGTAAACGCTCACCAACACACAACCTTTAGAGCTCAATAAACTGTGCTGAGTGTTTGAGATTCTGCAGGCTGTTTCTTCTTTTGAGAGACAGCAATCAACATCTTTGTTAATGCTTTTCCTTAATCTCTCTTTACAGTTTTTAGCATCATGCAGGTGTTTCTCATTCGTCTTTCAGCTCCACTGTCATTAGTGGAGAGAGACATTGCACTGCCACGGCATATCCATCAACAATTCCTGACCTGTTTCAGTCGAAACAAAGCGGGAGGAGTCGTCATTCAACACTCGATGGAAGGTCCAATAAATCACAAGCCTATGTCATTAGTCTCCAATAAGATATGCATGGAAGCATTGTCCTTGAGGATTGATCTGCCACTTAAGCAATCATTGACAAGTTTCTAATAAGAATCTGCCATTACAAAGTCCTCAAAACATGTTAGGGTCCAGTCAAAATGACTTCTTCCACTTCCTTTTACATATACAGACTTTTTGCAACATGACACGCCTGAGTTGAAAACTTGTATAAGTGCATATAACAACCTAAGTTTCATTCTGCACTGTCTGTGAAAATGAAGGTTAAATTAACATTTGTTGGACATCTATGTGATGTGAAATTAAACCCACATGGAGACAGTTCTTGCCAACACTTGCCCCACTTAAATGAGTTGACAGTGCAGGGTCAGACACCACACAGCATCTCTGCTGCTGGGAGGGGTGTATTTATATATAGAAATTTATTGATTGGGATAAACCCCTTGAGATGCACCATCTCAAGGGGTTATCGTTTGGGGGTCACTTCAGCGGGGTGAATGTTTGCTGAAAAGCTCTCGGACCTACCCTTCATCCAGCAGAAGGACACAGCTGTCTCTGAACTGACAATAAAGATTGGAAAAAAGGAAAATCCGAGTCAAAGACTGATCTATTTTCAAATTAAAAGTGGGCATCGGGGGAGATCTTGATATTTTTAAATAAAATCAATACATAATAAATGAAGGATTCTGTTGTGCTCATAAGCTGTTGCTGAGGGCCGAACTACTTGATCTTGTCCTACGAAATGAAGGCTATTTGTTTATTTAATATGGACTTATTTAATAAACACTGTGATGAGAAGATCTGTGTGAATTCATCGTGGGCTCAACCTGGTGCTAGAAAGGTCTTTATTCAGCAGTCCCTAAAAATGTGGCTTCAAATAATAGGCCTACGTGTTTTTTATATATATTTAACACTTATTTCCGACTAATATTTATTTATGAATGTGAGATTTTAACAACGAAAGCTCAGTTGCTCTGCTTCTTTTACACTGCAGGTATATTTTGATAACATTTTGACTGACAGTTAAAGGTGGGGTAGGTAAGTTTGAGAAACCGGCTCGAGATATATTTTTTGTTATATTCCATGGAATGCTCTTAACATCCCGATAGCAATGAATATCTTTGGCAAAAAATCCATAAAAGAATGTCATCTGTTGAAGCCGTGGTACTGTAAAAAGCACGATCAGTCATTTTAGCCGGCCCGGCTAAAGTAACTGGATGGCCTACCTGCCTGTCAGCCTTCCATCTGTGCACAAATTTATCTCGTGCCCTCATTGGTCATGTGCGCCTTCGTGTGTGTTGGAGGAGGGGCTCTGTGAGGAAGTGGCAGATTTTGTATTTTCAAATTCTAGAACACTCGAGCTGGTTTCTCCAAAATGAACTACTCCACCTTTAAAGCCCACACATTTTACAGTCGCATTTAAATGCTACATCCGGATTGGTGCCTGGAAATACGTGACTTCACTCTTTTCCAAATGAGCCCCGCCCACTTCAGACAAGTGAGTTAAGCACAGAGAAAGAGAAATACTGAAATTAAGTAATATAACTAAAAACCGCAATAGATTCGGCAAGAAAAACTATTTGAATGTAGGATAAAATCACCTCAAGGTTGAAGCTGATTAAGAACATATGTTTTAAGAGGACTAAAGGGACGGACGTTTCTGTCATTACATTACATTTCATTTAGCTGACGCTGTTATCCAAAGCGACTTACAATGACCGATTACAGGGACATTCTCCCTGGAGTAACTGAGGGCTAAGTGCCTTACTCAAGGGCACACTAGTGGTGGTGTTCCTGGCGGGATTTGAACTCACAACCTTCCGATCTTCAGCCACCTCACTATCCATTAGACCACCACTACCCCTACGTGGCCCATGCTGCAAACGTATTTCATTTATTTTTGTTTGATCGTAGATGCGTACTGATTGAATTCACTCTGTTGGGGGTTTTTCCAAGTCATAAACGAGAAAACTGCGTGGGAAACAACAAAGCACTGACATCCTGTAAGGAACTAGGCAAAGATCAATGTCAAGGCTGTTATGTGTGACCTACTGCACGTCTGTTATGATCTTTAAGTGACAAACTCGCAGTGACATTGAATTTATGAGATTAGGTGGCAGTAGGTTTGCAGTGAGCCCCCTCTCAGTGGCTCAGTGTGGCTCTTCCTCCTCTCTGCCTCCTCTCTTCCTCCTATCCTTTCTGCCTCCTCTTTTGCTCCTCTCAGCCTCCTCTCCTCTCTTCCTCCTCTCTTCCTCCCCTCTACCTCCATCTGGAGCTGCGGACGTGCCTTCACTCTTCACTTTCTCCTTCTGTCTGCCGCTGCTGCCTCTGACCCTGGATACAAAATACAGACTTGTGATTTAAAAAACAATGGAAGCCACTTTTTTCTCCGTTTTGCTCTCATGCTTCTTCCTTCTGTTTCATCTAGAAGGTGAGTTATTAGCTTCAATCAATCAATGTTTTTTTATATAGCCCAATATCACAAATGTTACATTTGTCTCAGTGGACTTCACAGTTTGTACAGAATATCAGTATGACCGTATCAGTATGACACCCTCTGTCCTTAGACCCTCACATTGTACAAGGAAAAACTTCCAGAGAAAAACTCCACAGTTTAAAGGGGAACATGGCGATAGCTTCTACTTAACATCTAGCATTTTGTTACTTGTTGTTTGACATTGCTGTTAAGTATTAATGGCACAATTAAAGATGCATTTTTTTAATTGTAGGCCATGTTTACGGAATAAGCATTTACAGATTGGATTAATTAATAAAAAAATATGTGTATTATATTGTTAGATTATTTGGTTATTATGAAGTTATTTAAAAAAAATAGGCTCTTACTGTCAATCAAATTGGATTAAACCATACCTCGACATTTAAAAAATAGCAGATCAGCTGAGTTTTGAAATACCTTATATCAAAACCTTGCAAAGAAAATGTCTTCTCTTTTTGAGATTATTGTATATTGTGCATGTTCCTTGTTTACTAAAGACATTAAAATGTAAGACACAAAAAAGGTAATAAATGATGACTTGGCTATTGATGATTTTTAGGGATGCATGGTTTGTATGCATGCGGTGCCACTGATTACTTCTTTACACTGAAGAAAACCTCAAAATTACAGATACATACAGCATTCTTGAGGGTGAAAGGAAAGTGGTGATTAAACCTAATCAGTGTGAAATAGGTTAAATATGAAGGCATGTGCATGCTCCCCCGGACTAATGACTAACAAACATTAATTTGGATGATATTCCTCTTGTAAACAAGCTGTACTGTTAAATCAAATAAACGACATCACAGTGACAGATCTGATCCTCTGCTCTCATTCAGGAGGCTCCTGTTCAGACGCAGAGCACAAGCTCTTCTCTGTCATATTCTCCAACTATAACCAGTACATACGGCCGGTGGAAAATGTGACTGACCCAGTCGTTGTACAGTTCGAGGTGTCCATGTCACAGCTGGTCAAAGTGGTAAGTAACTAAATGTTAATGCGTGTCTACAGTAAATATGATTTATTATGGGCTGCTACTTTGCCACAGTCAGACATTTAACACTCAGTCATGACCTGAGAGAAAATAACTAGGAAATATGAAGACAGCATCACATGTGAAGGGTCTGAGCCGTAGACTGTATGGTCTGAGCATAAGAAGAAAGAGATTGTGTTGTTATCTGGACTTTTAGCAACACAGTTTTAGAGTAGGGGACACTGGGGATGCAGAATGAGACACCTGAGATACTCCCTGCCGGTTTGCAGTAGCCCCTGGTGTAAATCCTGCAGTAGAAAGTACTAAATGAAAGAAGTGCTGGCTGTTTGTTTGGCCCAGACAAGATGGGGAATGTCAGCTGCCTGAGCACCTCTATCACTCAATCACTGCCACTTCAGAGGATCACCTTTGGATTTAAGGGCAGGGTGAGCTGGACCTGGCAGACACAGGAAGGTCTCGAGTGGATGGCTATTAATTAAACAAAGAGGCTCACATTAGACGGGGAAGGCAGCTTCATGCACAGTATTATCAACCTTGGTTTATTCTCTTTTAAAGCAGTCTCTCTGTTTTTTTATTTGAACCATTTTACTAAACTTTAGCATACCATAGTAATTCACTACTACAAATCATATAGTAGAACAACAATCTTTGCATTGCACAATTATCATCATATCATTATCAAAGTTCTCATTTGCAATACAAAGAGAGTAAGCAGAGCTACTTAAAACATCCTTGTGTTGGTGTGCTTGTGTGTGATATCGGCTGACTTAATGGCAACTAAGAGTGGAAGAATAGACATTTAACAGCCTTCAAATATTCAAAATACTTAATTTTTCTAGTGTTACTCTCTTGAACTCTACAATTCTCCCCTTCAGTCACTGCTGGATGTCCTCATTTCCTAACACAGGTCATCAGGTGAGGAATCAAAAGGTGCTTTTGAATGCCAATTCTAGATCCAACGGGGAAACCTCACACTTATCCCAGCACTCCAAAGAACTGATAATTAAAAACACAGGAAAGTTACTGGTAAGACAACGTAGGATGTAACTTAATGCTCGTTCCCTAAAGACTTTACGTTGTAATTTTCAATAACAACATGAGCTAATAGTGTAAAAGCATGTCACATTTTATTCGTGCACAAGGTGCCAGTGAGTTTGAATGGATAATTGAGGGTCTGCCACACCTTAGCCCATCTCAATCTGTTTTCCTATACCTATTTTCATTAAGCAATCTTTTTCAGTATTGAAGACCTGTCGAGATCCAGAGATGTAAACAAATATGTTGTTATATTCTCCTTAACTCAGTCGACGTAGCAGGCTGTGGCGCCCCTCGTGCTGATGGATGACTTTTATTTCCTCCACACACCTGGTGCTTCTAACCCAGGTGCAAGAGGTGTTGGTCAGCCTACACCAATTACAGCAGGGCTAAGGAGCTCATATTCTAGACCATCAATAGTTCATCTCTTATGATGTGGATGTACATTAATATAATTTTAATGTAACTCTTTAGCTATCTAGTTCCCATTAACTCCGCCCCCCATTGTCGAGCCAATGCCACTCCACATAACAAATGTACCTGAGAAATGTGCTTATTCACCTTCTTTCAACTTATAGGTCAGTTAGCTTAGCATTGATACTGAAAACAGGGACACTGTTCAAGGTTCAAGGTTCTTTATTCAAACATCAAACGTACATAGCTACAGTGTAGTTATCGATGAAAATCTTGTGTCACAGGCTCCTCCAACAGTGCAACACAAAACACAGAAAACTGAAAAATATAGTGCAAGTAAATATTAAATAAGAAGAAAATAAAAAAAGTCATTGAAATATGATATATTAGGTAAATAGATAAATATTTTTTAAGTAGTAGTAGTTTTTAAGTAGTTAACTGTAGCTTGGCTCGTATTTTTGAAAGATCACACAATTTGCCAACTATTACCTTTGAAGCTCATTTATTAATGTTATGTCCCATTTGTTGAATCCGTACAAAAAACAAAGTATTAAATGATGGGATAGCTGTCTTTGTGCTAAACTAAGCTAACTGGTATAGCTTCAAAACAAATGCACTGTCATAAGAGTGGTATTGATATTCTCAGCTAAGTGTAAGCATGTTTACCAAAATGTCTAGATGTCATGATCATCGCATGTAATGATTTGGTCATGTTTGGAACATGTGACCACTACCTGGTAAAATGGTGCTAATCCTGCATTTTGAAGGGAAGGGGAAAACAATGTAAAGCCTTATTTTTACACCCTGAACACACAAAATCCTCAATGAATCATCATCTGATCCAAACCAGAACATGCTATATTTCCTTTGTGTGTCTGAGTGGTTTAACGATAGATTACAGGACATCTGCTATCAGTCTCCCAAAGATGATCCAATAAAGGTTTTTCCGCGGCATTCTGTCCATCTATGCTTACTGGTCACGTAGAACCTCTCCTAGATCCTACATGGTAATATGATTAGTCAACGCTATATACTGTGTCATGAGATTTGTTGATTCACGGTCCACATAAACCTGGCCCTACAGTGGTTCACCCCTCCCTTGTTCTGCTCCAGCAGGGTTGTTAGAATTAAAGTTAGGTTACTCTGATCCCTGACTTCAGCTGTCATGAGGGTGATGCTCCAGGGCAGGCATTGGAGGACCCAGGTGTGTCTGTGTTAATCCTCCTGTGTGAAACGCAGAGGTCTGACCCTGCGAAAAAGCACACAAACAATCCTCACTGGTGAATTGAATGATCGGATGTGACGGTGTTCTTCCTGTTTAATCTTCTGTCTTCATTTACATCGTCTTTCTTTGCTTAAATGTCTTCATTATCTATTCTGCTCTTTTCTCAGGATGAAATCAATCAGATCATGGAGACAAATCTGTGGCTGAGACATGTAAGTTTACTGTGCATGTCTGTGGAAATGGACATTGAGCAAGGGCATCCAGTATGGATCCAGCCTTCTGTCATACATGATGATTTGGGGATGGACTGACATGTTGAATTATTCATAGCAGGAAGCTTTTTAACCACATTGATCCTTATCCAAACCCTATGAACAAACTGAGATTGCATGGTCCATTTTATATTTAAATGATGTTTTAATAATTTGAAAGCAGTCTGGAATGCAGTATACTTGCCAAAGTCCATAATATTCTTTTTGACAGTGTGACTGAGACTTCTCAGACCCTACAGTATACCTTCCCTAAAAGATGAAACTGCTTCAACCTCAGTTGATTTTCATTATCCCAGAACAAGTCTACAACCAACATTAACAGTGTCAATACATCCTATATGGCTAGATGTGTTTTTTGTATTTACTTTTTAAATGTTTACACAGAGTTGAATCATTGTTTTAATTATCTTAATGTTTGTAGTTTTGATAAGCAATGTATTAACAGTCTACATTTCCTCTGCTCAACATCACAATTGTGCAATAGCGTGTCCTAAAACCCGGAAGTAAGTTAGCATTTTACCACTTCCGGTTCCTTCGACAAAAAGCAATGCAATTTCTCCATAGGATTTTGGAAAATAGCTCGAAATAAGGTCTGTGGTTGACACAAATTGAAGAGACAAATTATAAAAGTAGGGTAGACATGTGGATATTATCCGGCTGAACAAAACGTGATCTGTCTCTTCAACTTGTGTCAACCACAGACCTTATTTTGAGCTATTTTCCAAAATCCTATGGAGAAATTGCATTGCTTTTTGTCGAAAGAACCGGAAGGAGTTTACCTCCGGGTTTTAGGACGCGTCACTGTGGCACTCTATAGAGCCCTCTGAGGTTGCTTTTCTATTGTTGCTTTATGAGTCCCATAAGGACTCCTGCTGACCTCAACGGAGGGTCAACAACAGTGGCAACTCCATAAAATACACATACAGTGGTCCATTATGTCTGAATACAGTTTAAGCTCTGTATTTATGCCACAGTTTGAGTTTTTAAAAGACAATGCATTTGAAATCTGTCTGAATAGATTTGTAGAGCTAATCACCACTTTAACATTAGTTTTGTAGTTTTTAAAGCTGTTGACAACAAACAATTTTACTGAACACCTCAGTAGAAAGAATCCTCTTGCCCAAAACAAGCCTGCAGTCAACAACACTGTTTGTCAGTCCATCACACCCCCTGACATTTCCTCTCGCGCCACCGTGACGTTGATTTGTTTTTGAGTGATAATTCTCAAAAGCTATTTCTGGGAAGACCAACTTTCATCAGTGTCGAATCTTTTATATCACTTTTTATTTTGTCCAATATTTGTCTGTAATTTCTTTGATTTGCTTTTCGTTTAATCTGATTATTCTGTTTTGTTTTTCAGATCTGGAACGACTACAAACTGAGGTGGCTTCCTAAAGATTTTGGAGGCGTGGAGTTTATTCGAGTGCCGTCCAACAGAATATGGAAACCAGACATTGTCCTCTACAACAAGTGAGAGTTAAAAACGTCGCTCCACATCACCATTGATTGTTGAGTGAATTGACATTAAGGTTTGTCGTGCATTGACAATCAATAATGTTGTTGTTTTTTGTATCAATCATTTTGTGTTGCATATCCTCAAAGGGGGTGTATGCAACCGAAACATCTTCGGCTGTGATTAAATGAAACCACACCGGTTATTTGTTTTAATATCTCCAATAGGGAATCGATTATATCCTTCAGTTTAATCTAAATGACCTTTTTCTCTCTCAACAGTGCAGTTGGAGATTTCCAGGTTGATGACAAAACAAAGGCCCTGCTTCGCTTCAATGGTGATGTTACATGGATCCCACCAGCCATATTCAAGAGCTCCTGCAAGATAGACGTGACCTACTTCCCCTTCGACTACCAAAACTGCACCATGAAGTTCGGCTCCTGGACGTACGACAAGGCAAAGATCGATCTTGTGCTGATTGGCTCAACCATCAACCTCAAGGACTTCTGGGAGAGCGGCGAGTGGACAATCATCGACGCCCCTGGTTACAAACATGACATTAAATACAACTGCTGCGAGGAAATCTACACGGATATCACTTACTCTCTGTACATCCGCCGTCTGCCCCTCTTCTACACAGTCAACATGATCATCCCCTGCCTCCTCATCTCCTTTCTCACAGTGCTTGTCTTTTACTTGCCGTCTGATTGCGGAGAGAAAATCACTCTGTGCATCTCCGTCCTGCTGTCTTTAACTGTCTTCCTCCTCGTCATCACAGAGACCATCCCCTCCACCTCGCTGGTCATCCCCCTGATTGGCGAGTACCTCCTCTTCACCATGATCTTTGTCACCCTGTCTATTGTCATCACCGTGTTTGTGTTGAACGTCCATTACCGCACACCAAAGACCCACACCATGCCCTGCTGGGTGCGAACAGTGTTCCTGGGAATGCTGCCCAGGGTGTTGTTCATGAGGAGGCCAGAGAGGGACCCTGAGAGGGTGGTGACAACAAATAGTGTTCGGCCGCCTCTTTCAAGGCCCTGTGCCATTCATTCGTCAGGTACTTTGCTGAGGCAGCACAAACCTCAGGCCCTGGCCTCCAGCGCCGTGTCCAGTCTGACAAACCGCCAACGGCTTTTCAACAACACCGAGCGTTCCAGCCTCAATAACTTAAGTGGCACCCTGCGCAAAGGTGCTGGCTCCGCATTCTTGGGCTGCGAGGGCCATTGCAACTGTTGCTGGCACGGGAGATCCAGCAAGCTGCCGGCAGACTCAGGGGGGGGGAGCATGCTTGGCAGCATCGGGGCGCTGACTGGAGGCGGTGCAGTCAGAGCAGGAAGTCAGTGCTCCAGCTCCGACTCTATGGAGGGAGGAGTAATGTCAGTGCTACCGCTGTCCCCTGAGGTCAGGGAGGCTCTTGAGAGCGTGAAATACATAGCAGAGAACATGAGACTGCAGAACGAAGCACAGGAGGTGAGTGCATAAAAACTCCATTTAAAGTCAAGATTGTAAAAGTTTAAATGCATTTTCTTTCAAAGAAGTTACTGAAGTGTCAACATATCATTGAAACTGTTTCATTTCTCACAGGTGCAGGATGACTGGAAGTACGTTGCCATGGTTATTGATCGGATATTCCTTTGGGTTTTTATCCTTGTGTGCATCATGGGAACAGCCGGCCTCTTCCTTCAGCCTCTATTACTTTGGGATGACATTTAAATCACTTTGATGAAACAAACACTGCACTGCTGAAGTATTCATTACGTTTAATATTCTCACCACGGCTCCGACCATATGGAGTGGATCCAAGGTCAAGATGATGAGATGACTGTGATTTTGTGTGAAGAAGTGGATTGAAAGGACACTTAAATGTTGAGGACAGGGTTAAAAAAAGAGCAACGATAATGGTGGTTAGTCATTTTGATGTTTACAAACTAGTTCTGAAGTAAATATAATCTATAATGCCACACTCATGCTGAATCAATGATTTTGAAGAGTAAATAATTACAGTGGTTAAAATGACTGAAATTAAAGCACCCAATTTCACATCAAGCGATTATGTAAATACAATCACACATGCTATCAAAATCCAAATAGAAAGCTCAATATTTAGGATGTTTTTTCATAATAGGAACATCTAAAACATTTTGTTATTTAAATGTTAATTACACCTTGAGTGCCATACCAAATATTCAATATATGTGTTCAATGTTTCTGAGAACCAAGCAAGGACGTTAAAACAGTGACATCATGTGGTAACTCTTTGTTACTACAAGTGATACTTTCTGAATATTTTAAAGAGACATGTCACCCATTCCACCCTTTTCCAGGTTTAATACTTTATTTATGCTTTACGCGTTTAAGACATGACATGCTGTTTGATCTGGATAGCATGACCTCCTGGAAAGGGTGATATTAAAAAATAGCTTTGACAATTCTGACATTGGATATTTAAAATGCCCTGAAAGTGTGAAAATAAAACAAAAATGTACATACACACGTTACTTCTGCATATGTCTGTAAATAAATCTTTAAGAAAGTTCGATAAAGGGTTTATATTGGAAATCTGTTGTGTCAGTGGATTGTTCTACACTACCAGTATTTCTGACACAGGAAACAGAATGTCACGGTTGTCTTGTCATGTCACAGTTCTATGTCTAGGTTTGGGTGTTTTCACTGTTCTCTATGTCATGTTTTCTTCCGTCGTTAGTTTCCCTGGTGTGTCTCGTTAGTTGATTGTGTTCACCTGTGGCCCTTGTGTTTCTCCTCCCCTGCCCGGCTGTTTCTTGTCTTGTAATTATCCCTCCCTGTATTTAGTCTTGTCTCGTCCTGTGTTCAGTGTTGGTGCTTCTTTTGTTTGTGACCTGGTTCACCGTAGAGTGTTTTGTTTGTTGAAAGTTTATATATTAGATAAGAGCCCTTGCAATAAAGGTATTATCAAGTGTTATCTGCGTTTGGGTCCTACCTGCTTCACTCTGCGCTATCAGAAAGCACCAACCAAGAAATGGGCCCAGCAGATCCGTTCGAGCTGGAATTATTGAATTTTTCCTTTTTTTTGGCTAACTGCTCGGATCGATGGAAGAGAGCACCCGGAGTTCAGCAGCGAGAGGCTGTGTTGTCGGAGGCGCGCCAAATGGCTAGAGAGAAACCAGGTTTGGTGAAGTTCTTACCTGGCTGGATTTCAAAGATCCTCACGGTGTGTGATTCCCGGCCTGCTAGCCCCAGGCATGCTAGCTCCCTGCCTCCCGATTCCCAACCTGGCACCATACGCCTTGGTGGGTTCCGTCTGGAGTCAGCCCCGGCTTCTTCCCCATTTCCTGCTCCTGTCCAGGATCCGTTCACGGGTACTCGTCTGGCTTATGGAGGTCCACGTAGTATTCAGGCGGCTGCTAAAAGGAGTCGCAAGGCCAAGCTAGCAGCCCGAGCCCCAAGAGCCATGGCTCCAGCCCCAGTTCCGGCCCCAGCAGCCATGGTTCTGGCTCCAGTACCGGCTCCAGTACCCCTGGTCCCGACTCCAGTTTCGGCTCCAGGACTGGCTTACCGGCCAACGCCAGCTCCCCGTGTCCTGTCGGCATACCGGCCGACGCCAGCTCCCCGTGTCCTGTCGGCGTACCGGCCGACGCCAGCACCCCGTGTCCTGTCGGTGTACCGGCCGACCCCAGCACCTCGTCTCTTGTTGGCTCCCCAACCAACACCAGCTCCCCGTGTCCTGTCGGCGTACCGGCCGACTCCAGCACCTCGTCTCTTGTTGGCTCCCCAGCCAACACCAGCTCATCGTGTCCTGTCGGCGTACCGGCCGACTCCAGCACCCCGTGTTCTGTTGGCGAACCAACTCTCTCAAGTTTCCCCTCGAGTCCCTTCTCAAGTCCCCTCTCGAGTCACCTCTCAAGTTCCTACCCGAGTCCCCTCTCAAGTTTCCCCTCGGGTCCCCTCTCGAGTCTTTTCTCAAGTCCCCTCTCAGGTCCCCTCTCGAGTTCCCTCTCGAGTCTTTTCTCGAGTCGCCTCTCAAGTCAACTCTCCAGTTTCCTCTCGAGTTCCCTCTCAAGCCCTCTCTCGAGTCCCCACTCAAGCCCCTACTCATGTGCCGTTGGAGGTCCCGCAGACTAGTCTTCTGCCGGGGGTCCTGCCAACCCCATGTCCTGTACCGTTGGAGGTTCCGCTGGGGGTCCTGCCAACCCCATGTCCTGTCCCGTTGGAGGTCCCGCCGTCTACTCTCCTGCCGGGGGTCCTGCCAACCCTGTGTCCTGTCCCGTTGGAGGCCCCGCCGACTACTCTCCTGCCGGGGGGTCCTGCCAACCCCATGTCCTGTGCCATTGGAGGTCCCGCCGACTACTCTCCTGCCGGGGGTCCTGCCAACCCTTTGTCCTGTCTCGTTGGAGGCCCCGCCGACTACTCTCCTGCCGGGGGTCCTGCCAACCCCATGTCCTGTCCAGTTGGAGGTCCCGCAGACTAGTCTTCTGCCGGGGGTCCTGCCAACCCCATGTCTTGTACCGTTGGAGGTTCCGCTGGGGGTCCTGCCAACCCCATGTCCTGTCCCGTTGGAGGTCCCGCCGTCTACTCTCCTGCCGGGGGTCCTGCCAACCCTTTGTCCTGTCTCGTTGGAGGCCCCGCCGACTGCTCTCCTGCCGGGGGTCCTGCCAACCCCATGTCCTGTCCAGTTGGAGGTCCCGCAGACTAGTCTTCTGCCGGGGGTCCTGCCAACCCCATGTCCTGTACCGTTGGAGGTTCCGCTGGGGGTCCTGCCAACCCCATGTCCTGTCCCGTTGGAGGTCCCGCCGTCTACTCTCCTGCCTGGGGTCCTGCCAACCCTTTGTCCTGTCTCGTTGGAGGCCCCGCCGACTACTCTCCTGCCGGGGGTCCTGCCAACCCCATGTCCTGTGCCGTTGGAGGTCCCGCCGACTACTCTCCTGCCGGGGGTCCTGCCAACCCTTTGTCCTGTCTCGTTGGAGGCCCCGCCGACTACTCTCCTGCCGGGGGTCCTGCCAACCCTGTGTCCTGTCCCGTTGGAGGCCCCGCCGACTACTCTCCTGCCGGGGGTCCTGCCAACCCTTTGTCCTGTCTTGTTGGAGGTCCCGCCAACCACTCTCCTGCTGGGGGTCCTGCCAACTCCTGGTCCTCTTCCGTGGGGGATCCTGCCGAAGCCTGTCCCGCCGGCTCCGGTTCCTGTCCGGCCGACACCGGGTCCTGCCCGGCCTCCGGAGCTGTCTGGTCTTCGCCCTCATGCTCGGCCCCCTGAGTTCGCCCGCTGTGGCCTTCGCCCCACCATGGACTCTGCCTTGCCCCCGGGCCGTCCGCCCGAGTTCCCCACCTTGGACTCTGCCTTGCCCCCGGGCCGTCCGCCCGAGACTCCCACCTTGGACTCTGCCTTGCCCCCGGGCCGTCCGCCCGTGTTCCCCACCTTAGACTCTGCCTTGCCCCCGGGCCGTCCGCCCGAGTCCCCCTTCTCGGCTTCTGCCGTGCCCCCGGGCCGTCCGCCCGAGATCCCTTCCTGGTCCCCTACTGGGCTCCTGGGCGGTCAGCTTAGTCCCGTCCTCCGGACCCCTCCACCCACCCTGGTGGCCTAGGGATACGTCCCTCCTCCGGACCCCCTCCACCCACCCTGCTGGACTTTATTGGATTTTTGTTTTGGGGTTTAGGGATGTCTAGAATCCGTCCCTTGAGGGGGGGGTTCTGTCACGGTTGTCTTGTCATGTCACAGTTCTATGTCTAGGTTTGGGTGTTTTCACTGTTCTCTATGTCATGTTTTCTTCCGTCGTTAGTTTCCCTGGTGTGTCTCGTTAGTTGATTGTGTTCACCTGTGGCCCTTGTGTTTCTCCTCCCCTGCCCGGCTGTTTCTTGTCTTGTAATTATCCCTCCCTGTATTTAGTCTTGTCTCGTCCTGTGTTCAGTGTTGGTGCTTCTTTTGTTTGTGACCTGGTTCACCGTAGAGTGTTTTGTTTGTTGAAAGTTTATATATTAGATAAGAGCCCTTGCAATAAAGGTATTATCAAGTGTTATCTGCGTTTGGGTCCTACCTGCTTCACTCTGCGCTATCACAGAAGATGTGGGATGTTGAAGTGATTCCAAGGACGCCACCGAGGCTCTGTTTATTACTCTGTACCACCTCCTTTGTGCCCCCTTGGAGCTAACTCAGCTTATTGGATCACAATCAATATAGAGAGTGTGACAAGTGATGAAGGGCCTTATAGGATTCCTCTCTTTTCTTCATCCAATCATCCTTCCTGGCCAAAATACAATTTGCTGCCATTTCTGCACTGCCTCTTAACAGCTCAGTGCTTACACCACAAGTCTGCTTCTGTTAGGGGTAAGGGTTCAATTCTCACACGTACTTAAAGAGGCCCTATTATGCTTTGGGGGAGGGTTACCCCTTTCCTAGTGTGTTATAGGTTTTTGTGTTGGTAAATGGCTAAAATTTCAAAGTTCCCTCCAGAAGGAGTTTCACCCCCCCCCCCCCCCCCCCCCCCCCCCCCTGCCTGAAACACCTTCATTGGACTCTTTTGTGTACTTCCCTTACATAATGACAGCACTATGTAACACACGCCCTTCTATTGTCTAGCGCTCCAACACATTTTACGTGATAGGCTAAGGGGCAGGACATCTCTAAGTGGTTTTCTGTTTTTCTGTATTATTGTGTTGCACTGTTGGAGGAGGAGCCTGTGACCTAAGATTTTCATCGACATAACTACTCTGTAGCTATGTTCGCATGACAAATAAAGAACCTTGAACCTTGGTTGACGCTATCATAACAGAGCCGGCCAGCTAACCAATCAGAGCAGACTGGGCTTATTGAACATTAAAGCATGGAGACATGTCACAGGAGAGGCACTACATACAAATGTGAACCTTAACATTTGCGTTATAGTGCCCCTTTAAAGATACGTGGAGTCATGCGATTACTAAAGTATTGCTCCAGTTATGGGTGAAATGCACATTTTTCATATACATCTACCAAATATACACAATTTCCTACAGACACTGTGAGTATCAGTGCTAAAAGACTCTAACTGGATGGGCTCTCAGTACAGGATGTCACTGTTGGATTATTATTAGGCTTTACCAAAAAGATCAGCGCAGATGGCGACCTATGTAATTACAAGAAAATCCAGCCCATATTTAATTGAATGCTGGCGGGGAAGCACAGACAGTATTAGCCGTCTGCCACATCTGATAAGAAACCCCTCGCTAATGAATTTAATGAAAGCTCACTGAGAGCCTGTGTGTGGCCGATCTGAGGAGATCAGCCGAACAGATACTCTGTGATGTACAAAATGAATGAGCTTCTAAAGTTATCAGTGAATCTTTTCTGTTCTTTTGAGAAGAAGTTATGTCCTGCAAAAACTGACTATGAAATGGAACAGAAGAGACGGAAATGTTTGACCCCTTTTTACCTGATGGTGTTTAATTTTGGATTAAAACGTTTCCAAGCGTCTCAAGACACCACAGAATGAACAGGAAGTGGCTCATTATAGTTACTGCACGTTTATTCTTTCACTTGTCTGTGGGTGTATACCTTATTGTCTTCTACTGGGTCTCACAAGTTGTTCTGGAGACAATAGGTGTCACATTGCTTACAATCATGAATACGATCACCATTCTTCTGTGTAAGTACATCTACGAGTGATTTCATTTGTTGTTATTATTGAGTAAGCGTTTGCATGCATGTACAACGATTCACTTGTAACTTGTCTTTTATTGAAGGGGCTCTCGCAAACCAGGTCACGAGCCAAACTAATGGTGAGCTTTCATTTAGATGTTCCCCTCTGTCGGCTGTATTCTCAATATGATTGACTGTATCGCTAATCCATACTGTCTCTGTTTCAACAATTTAATGTTACAGATATTTCTTCTGCGAAAATCCTGGCCCAGCAGAAAACTATAAGCGTGAACAGCGACCTTTATTTGACCTGCGGCACGTTTGGAAAGAAACAGATCCAAGTTATAATTTATTTATATAAGGGCGACATTCGGATCGACACAAAGCTACAGAAGAAAGATCAAATGATACCACCTTCACCATACACAGAGTGGGTCTTAATCACAGTGGGAACTACAGCTGTGTCTACTCTGCAATGAAAGACTCAGCAAGTCAAAATGTGCCTAAAAAAGTAACCGAGGAAAGACATGCCATTGAGATTGTGGTTATATGTAAGGACCCTTATCCCTATGAAAGCTTCATGTCAACATTATTTCTCTCCACTCATTTTGTCCTTCCTGTTGCACAGCCAATTTTCTCCCTGCAGATATTTCAGTAGCTGCGACGTCCGATGTCCACGAGGGAGACGATGTGGCATTCAGGTGTATCGTTTCTGGCCCCCTGCAAACACTCGGTGAATGTCAGCTCATACACTCTTACCTGATGAGAAATGAGACCATCCTCCAAGTGCAAACATTTCATGTCTCCCGTATGGAGGCGAATTTCACCATCGAAGGTGCCATGGTGAGGGATTCGGGCCTTTACAGCTGTGTGGTGCTGCCATCAAAATGCATCCAAGAGGGCGAGAAAACACTGCATGGAAATAACGCAGTATTAGTCGAGGTCAAAGGTGAGAATGTCAGCTGCTTATGGTAAAAGAAATGCAGTAAAAAGGATGTTTGCTTTAGATGGCTCCAATGTTAAAACATGTATTTTGAAACAGTAAAGTCCATGACGTGTGATTTTGCTTTCCAGAAAGTTCGATCTCTTGGTTTAGTGCATCTTTTAGAGTCATAGCCCTGATGATATTACTGGGACTCTGTCTGTGGTGGTACAACAAACAAGGTCAGTACATCAGAAGGAAATCAAAATGCAAATCATTCATTTTTTGCAGTTTAAAGCTATCATTGTCTGACCAGCTTAACACAGATCTGTTATTAGTATTCATATATAACTTGTATTCTGTATGACACTAGCTTGTTATATCGTTAGAACCTCAACATATACAGTAAAAATGCTTTATTTTACTTTAAAACTATTTTTTTTTTTCCTATTTCAGGAGGCTTTGCTTCCAACTCATGGTGAGTGAGAAATCATTTTTCATTTGTTCAGTGGATTGTGCTTGGAGACATCGTTTTAGATGCTTGATGTTTACAGTGAATTCAAGCATACTGAATACACGCCTAAATTCAGCCGCTCATCTGTCATTCTGAGTTGATTAGTGTTTGTCCTACAGTGTAGCGGACCAGCAGGTGCAGAGAGAGGGAGAGGATCTGGACGCAGAATTTGGTAGGTTGAAAATGGACTTACCGTAAAGGCAGACTCTGGAGAGATGGTAATGAAATGATGATGACTTAGAAAGAACACATAATGTAGCTACATTCTGGTCTCTTTAATTACATCTGTCCTCTAATTTGCAACGCCTCCATATTTGTCTTTAAGACTTTTACATGCAATCCTGTGATCATACTAACTCCTGAGGAAGAGTAGTAGCTTCAAATATTTTGTTAATTAGGTTATTAATGTCTTGTTGTCAAAGCACTATGACTTCTGTAAGAAAAGTGCTAAACAAATATGTTATAAACAATTGTTGATAAGCATTACATTTACAAAAATGTCACAATTAAAAAAACGAATGTATCACTGTTTTTTGTCTTAAATAGACTCTTTCAGCATGGAGCAGGACGAAGAGTAAGAACATAACATATTATTACAAATGATATTTTACGTGTTATTTTTCGTGGCAAGTAATAATTTATTGTGTCATACTTTAGCGGTTTAGTACCTCCATAACAAATAATGATTTGCAAAATAAACAGAGTTTTAAAACTTTTAAAAAATAGTTATATTTTATTTTGTCTTCATTCTTAATACAAAGACTTTGATTTTCCTCAAGTATCAGAACCTAGGAGATGAGGACTTCACATACTCTGCTGATCATGAAGGAGTGTACAGTGTTGCAGGTCAGAGATAACCTACTTTGAGTTATTACAGAAGTAGTTTTGCCGATTAAAGGCAAGTAGATGACTTTGGTTTCTAACATAGATGAGGATGATGATGAGTTTGATTACTTTGATCATATGTGTGCCAACTCCCACATTTTTAGGGCTTAAGGTCCTGTCAAATCCTTATTGTGCACTTTTCTCATATAGCGCACAGTTGGCAGTGTGAGAAATAAAGTCAAATCCAATCAAATGAATTCCTATTGCTTGGATTTATTTGCTTTTCTAACAATGCTCAAGAACAAGGCAGAACATACATAATAAGGTTATAACAGTAAAGCTTAGAAGGCAATATGATACTGCATTGTTTTAGATTGGCTGTTTTTCTGTAAGTGTGTTCAGTGCATCTTACAGGAATAACCACAAATGAATTGTTTAGCAGCGGTGCAGATATGTATAGCATGTTGTGCTCTCTGACTCACTACAGCTAATCTGGTTATGACATTCAGAGAGAAAGTATCAAGAATGAATGCATGAGCGCCATCATTTACCACAAATTACTATTAACCTGTGAACTTCTTTATCACAGTGGATCCACCTGCAGGACCAGAGGATCCACCTGCAGGACCAGTGGATCCACCTGCAGGACCAGTGGGTCCACCTGCAGGACCAGAGGATCCACCTGCAGGACCAGATGATCCACCTGCAGGACCAGAGGATCCACCTGCAGGACCAGTGTATGCCTTGTCATTCAGAGAGGAAAGAAGAAATCCACATCTACCAGCCTGTGATGCTCCCCTTTGGTTCAGTCACATTTGAAATGAATGTTAATCTTTAAATTGGATGAAGGAACTCGTTTTTTGAAAGTACAGTGCCTCATAAACATCTAAATGCGAAATAATTTTTTTATTGATAAGCAATAAAGCAGGAGTAGGATACAAATAAATCAAAATAAGTGTAAACTTCTTCCCACCCCTTTTCGGATGTGTAATTAGTAGATATTTGTTTATACATAACTTAGAATCAGTAATATTTTCGTATATCAATTTGACACTGCTTCATTTTGTATTGTATAATAATTATCATGTTAAATGTTTGTATTATTGTTTTACACATTCGAAATAAATCAAATCAAATCAAAAACCACATCGATCCTTTCTGTGTTTGAGAGGGGTTACATTATCTTTTGCATATTACACAAGTGTTCATGCCATTTTGTACAATCAGTGTCTTATAAAGTGTGCAACAGTTTGTTAATAATAATCAAGACTGCAGCTGGTGGAAATTGTATTGATTGAGATGATTAAACATTTTACAAATAATGTCTGTATCTTTGCATAATTGTTTATACAAGGGGTATCACAACATACGGGTATACTGACGATAACTGATATTTAGACATTTCATTATTGGCATCATAGTAATACATGATGACGCAACCCAGTCTCACGGCATTTCGTGTTGTAGTCACGAAATAAATGTAATCTATTGATTCGTCTTCACCAACACACATTTTCGTGTCACACAGAACGATTTTAAAAGCAATGTATTTCTATAGGTAGTATGTTTCGTGCCCTGCACCACGTCTTTTTGTCCGGTCGGGTCGTGGAAGACCGAAGCTGTGTGGTTCATAAAAACAATGTTCTTAACTCAATATCAAGATTATGTTTTTATGTTAAATTGTATAATGGTCGACTTTTTTTAGCCGTCAATGAGGAACATAAATGGGCTCAGAGCCTCAGAATACTGAAATCTGTATTATTTTTAAAATCTTTTTTTCCTCAAATTTGTTATTATTTGGTATAGAATATACATTGCTTTTAAAATCGTTCTGTGTGCACGAAAAAAAATGGGTGAACACGAATCAATAGATTACATTTCGTGACCATAACACGAATGCCGTGGAGAACTGGGTTGGATGACATGCATTTGGTTTTGACTCCAAATTAGTTTATTAACATAACTACTTTATTTTAGAAAAACATGTGGTATATCGTGAAAAATAATCCAGATAAAAGAGATACCTAATAAAAAAAAGAGAGAAAATGCTATATAAACAAAATAAAGATTACTTTGACTGATACCATTATATTATTATCTTTTATGTGCCTTTTTTCAATGTATTTATTTATTTAATATCCACACATTAATTATTTTGGCCAGACGTGGTTAATGATGACATTTAATACCAATCATTCTTTGTTTTCTCATTTTGTTTTGATTCAACACTGTCAAATCATTCAAGCTGTCTGCATCCCCCATTACCAGTGTCCCCTCGTGAAAGTTCAAAACCAAGAGGGCCTGACATTAATCTGATAAGAAACGTACTCCATCTGCCGCAGTGACGTGTAATGACAAACCCTGTTCTTCATGAGCTACCAATTAAGAGAGGCATCCAATATATGTGTCACTGCTGCTTTCTCCCCCTCTCTCATCACTGCTGCAGCTCCTGTGGGAAATACAACGAAGCCGCTGACAGAAAGAATCCAGTTACAGCTTTATCATCAGAGCAGCAGTGTGTGCTGTGCTGTAAATATTCAATTACTTTACATGATAGTGGCTTTAACTGTATGGCACTATTTTTCACTTTTAATTTGAACCATGTGAGGCCACAAACTAGGGCATTTACGTATACTGTGACTGTATTTGCAGCCTGTATGGAAAGCAATTTTCTATACAGATTGAAAATGTGTCAGATAACTAATCATAACTGCTAGCAGGCACAGCAAGCAGTTATGAGCTTTCTGCTCATAACTGCTTGCTGTGCCTGCTAAACCTGAATATGGATTGTGTCACAGTGTTTTTGTTCACCCGTGTCTGTGTTGGAAGGGGTGACCTATTCTCATTATTACACAGCTTTGTAAAAAAGCCTTACACAACCAGCCTTTATCCAGCATTGAAAACTAACACCATATTCCTGTTATACTGTGAAGGCTTATGCAACCCAACCATAATCCCCCTGCTGCAAGGGCAGCTGGTGGACACTCAATATACTGTATGTTACATTGTCTTTTTTTTCAGGTAATAAAGATTCGTAAACATAATGATGTATAATATGATTGTACAAAAAACAGGACAGAGTTCAGTGGGTTCTCATTTTTTACTTTTCAAGCTCTTCTTACGACATAGAAAACTTACAAACACAAGAGGGAGAAGAGCAATCGCTGCAACAGTAGCCAGAAAAGACAATAGTATATCTACAGAGTGGTAGGAATACCAGGGCAGTCTGTAGGACTTTGTTCTCAGGTGAGCTGCACCTTTGTGTCTCATGACAAACTCTATCCAGAAGAGGGCGGTGTCCAGCGGCTTCATTGGCTGATCTCTGTGCAGCCTGGAGAGTCTCTGCATGTTCAACCTGTAGGAGGGCTCATTCAGGACGTCCTGGATGGCATCCTGAAAGTTGTTGTCTTTGTCCACTGTCGCTAGTGTAAGAATCGTAGCTGCTCCTCTCTCCTTTAGACGCAGCAAGTTGTCGTATTGGTCAAAAAACAAAGGGATACCAACAACTGGGACACTGTGATAAATAGCCTCTTGGACTCCATTGGTTCCTCCGTGAGCCACAAACAGTTTTATCTTGGGATGTCCTAAAAGGTCATTCTGAGGCATCCAGTCTACTATTAAAGTGTTGTTGCCCAGAGTGGCTGGTCTGTCACCTTTATGTCTCCAGATGACTTTCTGGGGTAATTTCGCAAAAGTTGCAGCGATGTTGTCAGTCATATCAGAGGGAAGTTCACTTACAAAGGTCCCCAGAGACATGATGATGACCCCATGCTCTCCAGAACTCTGCACAAACTCCTCCAGGTGCTCAGGGAGAGGTTTTGCTGGTTTGCACTGGAACCCTCCAATATAGACAACATTAGGCATGGTGGGACGAGGGAACTCAAACACAAAGTCCACTCTCATCAGCCACAGGTCGGCTCCCTGTAATAAATCATTATACCGGACTTCTGGGTCGAAGAACTCATCACAAACAGCTTGATACTGAGGGTAGATAAAAAATGCATCCTGAGCTTGCCAAATGAGAGAGAAAAGGAAGTTCTTGACTCTTTGAAAGAAGGTCATTTCGTCTTACAGTCCTGAGCCGGTCAATGGGACATAAGATAAAGAACGGGTGTGCAATGGCCCTATGTCCTTCTCCACTAGTTATCCACCGCACATTATAGACCGAGGCAGCTTAAGAGCGTGAGCCAACATATACCAGCACCCCACGCCGGGTCAGTAAGCACCAAGTCATACTTACTCTCCTTCAAACTATTCATTAAGTCCTTATCTTTAAACATGCCAGTAGCCATTTTGCACATTATTCTGTGTATGTTAAACATCGCAGCAAACATCTCCGCCTGCAAACTTGCAAAGCTCAAAACTGAGCTCCCTTCTCTTTCTATGGCAAAGATCTTCTTCAGGATCTCGTTGATGAAGTCATTATTAAAGGCCTCAGTGACAGGAACAGTGATTGTGTTGAAGTGCGGAGAGTCATCCTGGATGTACCAGCTTTGATTGGTCCGCACCACATCGACAGAGTGTCCTCGAGAGTGGAGAGCTTCGATCATGATGTCCATGTTAACCCAGTGGCTACCTTCCAAAGGAACGATCAAAATCTTCCCTCCGTGACACATTCTCCATGACAAGCACACGAAGGATAACAGGAGAAGACTGTCACGATCTGTCCGTGTTGTGTTTTTCTGTCTGTTTCTGTCTTTGGTTTCCTGTTTTATTTTGTAAAGTGTTCACCCCCCGTTCCTGCCTGTCGCTTTTTGTCTGTTTTCCCTCCCTGATTTACCCGATTGTGTTCACCTGGTGTCCCTGTGTTTTCTCCTCCCTCCTCACCTGTGTCTTGTTTGTGTGATTAGTCTTGTGTGTATTTAAGTTCTGGTTTTCTGTCTGTCTTGGTCGGTTTCGTCTTGTGTCATGTCCTGGTCTTCGGGTGAGTGTTCTGTTCTGTCTTTGTGATCAATTTAGCCTTGAAATAAAGGAGTCATTTTTTGTCACTATAATCTGCATTTGGGTCCTGCTTCCCACACACACCTTAACATACGAACCGACCAATAATGGACCCAGCAGATGATCCTTTTGAAAGGGAGCTGCTTTCATTCACCTACTTTGGCTTGCAGCTATGGTGTGAATGGAGGGAGCGTCCGGAGTTCAGCAGCGAGAGGCAGCTCTGGCAGAGGCTCGCCAGATGGCTAAGGAGAAGCCAGGCTTGGTGAAATTCTTACCTGGCTGGATTTTGGATTTCCTCTCGGTGTGTTATCCCTGCCTGCTAGCCCCAGGCATGCTAGCTCCATGTCTCCCAATTCCCAACCTGGCACCATACGCCTTGGTGGGTTCCGCCTGAAGTAAACCCGTGCTTCTGCCCAGTTCCTGCTCCTGTCCAGGAGTTGTATTACGAACTCGTCTGGCTTATGGAGGTCCACGGAGTATTCAGGCGGCTGCTAAGAGGAGTCGTCGCAAGGCCAGGTTAGCCCGAGCCCCAGCAGCCATGGTTCCGGCTACAGAACCGGCCCACACAGCGATGGTTCCGGCCCCAGTTCTGGCCCCAGCAGCCATGATTCCAGCCCCAGTACAGGCCCCAGCAGCCATGGCTTCATGCTCCAGTACCGGCCCACGCAGCTTTAATTCCATACTCCATTACCTGTCTTACACAAGCCAGGGTCCAGGCTTCCGCTCCGCGCCCAACAGCCAGGGTTCCAGCCCCAGTTCTGGCCCCAGCAGCCATGGTTCCGGCCCCAGTTCCAGCCATAGTTCCGGCTCAAGTACCAGCCCCATCAGTCATGGCCCCGACTCCAGCTCCTCGTTACCGGCCGACCTCCAGCACACCTCGTCTGCTGCTGGCTCTCCAGCCGACGCCAGCACCCCGTGTCCTGGTCGCGTACCGGCCGACTCCAGCACCTCGTCTCTTGTTGGCCCCCCAGCCAACTCCAGCTCCCCGTGTCCTGTCGGCGTACCGGCCGACTCCAGCACCTCGTCTCTTGTTGGCTCCCCAGCCAACACCAGCTCCCCGTGTCCTGTCGCGTACCGGCCGACGCCAGCTCCTCGTGTCCTGTCGGCGTACCGGCCGACTCCAGCACCCCGTGTCTTGTTGGCGAACCAACTCTCTCATGTTTCCCCTCCAGACACTTCTCAAGTCCCCTCTCAGGTCCCCTCTCCAGTGTCCTCTCGAGTCACCTCTCAAGTTTCCCCTCAGGTCTCCTCTCGAGTTCCCTCTCAAGTCCCCTCTCAGGTCCCCTCTCGAGTACCTCTCGAGTCACCTCTCGAGTTCCTTCTCAGGTCCCCTCTCAGGTCCCCTCTCGAGTCTTTTCTCGTGTCCCCTCTCAAGTCAACTCTCCGTGTCCTCTCGAGTCACCTCTCAAGTTTCCCCTCAGGTCTCCTCTCGAGTTCCCTCTCAAGTCCCCTCTCAGGTCCCCTCTCGAGTTACCTCTCGAGTCACCTCTCGAGTTCCTTCTCAAGTCAACTCTCCAGTGTCCTCTCGAGTCACCTCTCAAGTCAACTCTCCAGTGTCCTCTCGAGTCACCTCTCAAGTCAACTCTCCAGTGTCCTCTCGAGTCACCTCCCAAGTCAACTCTCCAGTGTCCTCTCGAGTCACCTCTCAAGTTTCCCCTCAGGTCTCCTCTCGAGTTCCCTCTCAAGTCCCCTCTCAGGTCCCCTCTCAGGTCCCCTCTCGAGTTACCTCTCGAGTCACCTCTCGAGTTCCTTCTCGAGTCCACTCTCCAGTTTCCTCTCAAGTTCCCTCTCAAGCCCTCTCTCGAGTCCCCACTCAAGCCCCTACTCATGTCCAGTTGGAGGTCCCGCAGACTAGTCTTCTGCCGGGGTCCTGCCAACCCCATGTCCTGTACCGTTGGAGGTTCCGCTGGGGGTCCTGCCAACCTCATGTTGTCCGTCCAGATTGGAGTCCCGCAGACTAGTCTTCTGCCGGGGGTCCTGCCAACCCCATGTCCTGTCCAGTTGGAGGTCCCGCAGACTAGCCCTCTGCCGGGGGTCCTGCCAACCCCATGTCTTGTCCAGTTGGAGGTCCCGCAGACTAGTTCTGCCGGGGGTCCTGCCAACCCCATGTCCTGTACCGTTGGAGGTTCCGCTGGGGGTCCTGCCAACCTCATGTCCTGTCCAGTTGGAGGTCCCGCAGACTAGTCTTCTGTCGGGGGGGTCCTGCCAACCCCATGTCCTGTCCAGTTGGAGGTCCCGCAGACTAGCCCTCTGCCGGGGGTCCTGCCAACCCATGTCCTGTCCAGTTGGAGGTCCCGCAGACTAGCCCTCTGTCGGGGGTCCTGCCAACCCCATGTCTTGTCCAGTTGGAGGTCCCGCAGACTAGCCCTCTGCCGGGGGTCCTGCCAACCCATGTCCTGTCCAGTTGGAGGTCCCGCAGACTAGCCCCTGTCGGGGTCCTGCCAACCCCATGTCTTGTCCAGTTGGAGGTCCCGCAGACTAGCCCTTTGCCGGGGGTCCTGCCAACCCCATGCTTGTCCAGTTGGAGGTCCCGCAGACTAGTCTCCTGCCGGGGGTCCTGCCAACCCTTTGTCCTGTCCCGTTGGAGGTCCCGCCGACTACGCTCCTGCCGGGGGTCCTGCCAACCCTATGTCCTGTGCCGTTGGAGGTCCCGCCGTCTACTCTCTCCTGCCGGGGGTCCTGCCAATCCTATGTCCTGTGCTGTTGGAGGCCCCGCCGACTACTCTCCTGCCGGGGGTCCTGCCAACCCCATGTCCTGTCCCGTTGGAGGTCCCGCCGACTACGCTCCTGCCGGGGGTCCTGCCAACCCTATGTCCTGTGCCGTTGGAGGTCCCGCCGCCGTCTACTCTCCTGCCGGGGGTCCTGCCAATCCTATGTCCTGGGCTGTTGGAGGCCCGCCGACTACTCTCCTGCCGGGGGTCCTGCCAACCCTGTGTCCTGTCCCGTTGGAGGCCCCGCCGACTACTCCCCTGCCGGGGGTCCTGCCAACCCTTTGTCCTGTCTCGTTGGAGGTCCCGTCGTCCACCCTCCTGCTGGGGGTCCTGCCAACTCCTGGTCCTCTTCCGTGGGGGATCCTGCCGAAGCCTGTCCCGCCGGCTCCGGTTCCTGTCCGGCCGACACCGGGTCCTGCCCGGCCTCCGGAGCTGTCTGGTCTTCGCCCTCATGCTCGGCCCCCTGAGTTCGCGCCGCTGTGGCCTTCGCCCACCATGGACTCTGCCTTGCCCCCGGGCCGTCCGCCCGAGTTCCCCACCTTAGACTCTGCCTTGCCCCCGGCCGTCCGCCCGGACCCCCACCTTGGACTCTGCCTTGCCCCCGGGTCGTCCGCCCGAGTTCCCTTCCATGGTCTCTGCCTTGCCCCCGGGCCGCCCTGAGTCCCCACCTTGGATTCTGCCTTGCCCCGGGCCGTCCGCCCGAGTTCCCCACATTAGACTCTGCCTTGCCCCGGGCCGTCCGCCCGAATCCCCCTTTTTTGAACTCTGCCTTGCCCCGGGCCGTCCCGACGAGATCCCTTCCTGGTCCTCTGCTGTGCCCTGGGCGGTCAGCTCAGTCCCGTCCTCCGGACCCCCTCCACCCACCTGCTTGAGTTTTTGGACTTTTGTTTTTTTGGGGACGTCTGGGATCCGTCCTTGAGGGGGGGGTTCTGTCACGATCTGCCGTGTTGTGTTTGTCTGTCTGTTCTGTCTTTGGTTTCCTGTTTTATTTGTAAAGTGTTCACCCCCCGTTCCTGTCCTGTCGCATTTTGTCTGTTTTCCCCCTGATTTACCCGATTGTGTTCACCTGGTGTCCCTGGTTTTTCCCTCCCTCCTCACCTGTGTCTTGTTTGTGTGATTAGTACTTGTGTGTATTTAAGTTCTGGTTTTTCTGTCTGTCTTGGTCGGTTCGTCTTGTGTCATGTCCTGTGTTTTCGGTGAGGTGTTCTGTTCTGTCTTTGTAATCAATTTAGCCTTGAAATAAAGGAGTCATTTTTTGTCACTATAATCTGCATTTGGGTCCTGCTTCCCACACACCTTAACAAAGACTTGTTGCATTCTGTAAAGGGGCATATTTAACCTGAACATGAGAAACAGATAAAGACATCATTATTCACTCTCGAAATCTAACCTTAAATGCTGCAAACATATACTTCTATAAAGTACTTTTACATCAAACATTTCCCATTAAAATAATTAAAATACATGCAAGATTGATCTGCAACGTACCTGTTTTACATGAAGTAACTCCGGGTAGCAGGCGCTAAGATGTTTGTGTGAAACGCCAAAGGAAACACTCAATACAAAATTAGAAATTCCATGAAAGCTTATATAAGTGGATTATGGATAATCTTTTCTTTGGGCTTTTCTTCAGGGATGGACAACAATGTGGCCTCTTTGTTGCTTAGAAATGTGTTAAAGCTACTTATTTGTACCTCCTCGAGTGAATTCTGTTCTGAAGTAGCCTTCAGTATTTCTTATTTATAGTCAATAACATTCTCTTTTTATAGGAGGATTTTCAGAGGGTGCGCATACCAACTAATAACACGTAGAGCTGTTGATCTTTCAGGAAAGAGCAAAGGGGATCCTAATACTTGTGTCTTGTTCAGATAAAAATGTCTTCAAAGGCAATCATAATGATAATAATGCATCTTTGATAACTGTTATTACTGTAAGGATCCCAGACTAATCCAACTTTTGTGCAGATTTAGTTGCATTGGATGCATGACATGTTTCGGATTTCTATGTTTTTACCATTTTGAATTCCATGCAAAATAATTGTACCTTTTATAGTTAACGGTAGAGTGGTGTTTTGTAGACAGCTATGAAGATTTTTTGAGCAGTTTAGAAAAATACACTTTCTTCAGGACCAGTTTAAACTGTCTAGTCCATCTTTGTTTGTTTGAAAACAACAACAACATTGTATTTACAGTCTCTATATTTGATAGAGCAGCAACTGAAATTCACAGATGTCATCACTACAATCACCAACATGTTTTGTTGATGGTGCCTGTGTTGCTGTAATGTGCAGACCTGGCCATGCGGAGGCAGTGCAGGCTGAGCTTCTGGAGCACTGAGTGTTCATCAGTCCTTTCTCATTTCTAAATGTTTCTCCTCCTTGACACCTTTCTCATAGAGACTCTTCCTTGCCTTCTCCACTCGCACCTCCTCTGGGTGGGACTAAGACACAAGGCAAGGATTGAGAGAGGAGGGAGGATTTGCAGACTGAGATTGAGAAATGTATTTTTGTGCTTAGAGATGTTGATATTGGTTTAGTGAACCTAAGGCTTTCTGTTGCATTGTTACTTGCAGTTTGCTAATAAACTTCCTGGACATGCATTGCCTCTGTAATGATGTGTTACTAAGAATCGTGTTCCCCGAAAACGAATGCAGGATTTGTCCCTAAGGCAGAAAGGCTTTCAGAGAAACTCAAGTCTGGGCACGAACGTCCGCCTCTTCTTCCCACGCAGAAGGAATTCAGAAAAACCATGTGCACCCCTGAAGAGGTGTGGCTTTTGGAATAGCAGATGATAGCTTTGCTCTTCTGAATGCACACATGTCAGTGAGACACAAAGGTATTATAGTAGAAGTATGTTGTAAAGGGTTCTTTTCTCACTTCCTTTCTCTTTTCCACTTTCCTCAGTTTTGGAACTAGAATAACATAAAAGCAAAGTAGATCCATAAGTTTTATTTTAATTCTGCCTTACAGAATACATAGCAGATATGCACACATAGAGTACAATAATGAAGAATGAGAATGAAGGTCTTATTCTATCTATGGTGTATCTGAATATCTAGGTTGGAAGCTGTTATTAAATTACTCTTACGATGTTTAAAGTGAATACAACTACATTTTTATTTACCACACCACCCTGCCACCTCTGTGACCAACAGCCATTAGCCTGATGTTATCAAAAATATCCTGTGAGGACATGTTGTCTGCCACCTAGTATCGCTATCAGACCTCTATCTAAGATGCCAGCAAGTGGAAATGAGTGTATTTCTGTGTGGATGAAACATGGGTGATTTTATCATTATATGTTATACATCAATTGAGTATTTTAATTTATCTTTACACTCGGAAATACAGAATAAAAACTCTTATAAACAAAACAAAGTATTTGAATGATACACTCAGCAAACAAGGCCTCAAATCTGCAGCTTTATCTCTGGATCTGTCAGCCTGAATGTAGTGGCAGAGGAGGACCGTATCTATGTGGTAATCACAGTATCTCAGTCTTTAAAATCTCAAATAGGACCCATAACGACATGTTGATGTGCTCTGCCTCCATTTGCGGTTCGTTTAACCGCGGCTACTTAGGGACGATTATGCTGGCCCATTTGTAAATAACAGGAATGAAGAGGAGCGCAGAGCCCAGGATCGACACCACGAGGAAGGCCCAAAGAAACACTCGATCCAGAACCTGGGCTACACATTTCCAGTCTTGAACCACCTGGAGTACGAGAGAAGCACATGTCAGTTTGTTTCAAATCAGTGAAAGTATTAAAGAGGCCCTATTATGCTTGTTGGGGTTTCCCCTTTCCTGTAGTGTGATATAGGTTTTTCTTCAATGATCTGCAAAGGCTGACATCACAAAGTTCCCTCCAGAGGGGGACATAGTGACATCACTATGTAACACATGCACTTCTATTGGCTTCATCTCTAAGCGGTTGACCAATCACAACAGAGCCGGCCAGACTAACCAATCAGAGCAGACTGGGCTCTGGTTTCAGACAGAGGGTGAAAAGAGGTGCTGCAGCACAGGCAGTATGAGAAACATAAAAACCTTTTTGAACATTAAAGCTTGGAAACATGTCACAGTAGAGACGCAAAATACAAAGATGAATCCTGAAAATTAGCATTATATGTCCCCTTTAACCAATTATCTTATTACATATGATGTACAAATACACAAAATCCAACATACTCACCTCTCGGACCTCATTTTCTTTAACCACATGCATGGTTATATAGCGAATAGAATCCAAAGCTGCTTGTAGGTTATGTCTGGTGTAGAGCAGAGGTGTAAGTTCAGATTTTGAGTTCTTCATCATACCCAGTCCTCCTGCTCTGGCTATATCAGCTGGAGAGTATCGGTCCACATGGCTGCGCATGCACAGCAGCTTAGGCAGTCGATGTAGGAAGATCCTCCTCACCCACGGTGCCATGCCATGATGTGTAGAGGAGGAGCGATGGTGGATGTTGTTGGCAAAGACTGTGATGCAGATGGAGAGTGTGACGAAGATCATAGTGAAGACCAGGTACTCCCCGATGAGAGGGATAGTCTTGGAAGAGGAAGGAATGATTTCCTCAATGACCAGGAGGAAAACTGTGAGCGACACCAGGACAGAGGTGCAGAGAGAGATCTTCTCGCCACCGTTAGAGGGCAGATAGAAGACGAGGATGGTGAGGAAGGACAGGCCAATGCAGGGTATGATGAGGAAGAGTGTGTAGAAAAGAGGCAACCGGCGGATGATGAAGTAGTAGGTGATGGTGGGATAGGTACAGCTGCTGTCTGTCCTCAGACCACGGCTGCCTGTGGCCTTCACTATCTCCCATTCACCGTTGTCAAAATAGTCCCGCTTGTCCACGTGGAAGTCCTCAAGAGTTATGTCCACCTGTTAAATACAGAGTGAAATTTCATGTCAATTGCTCATCATGACTAACACTAATTTACTGCGGAGTAGAGTCTCACCTGGGAGCCATCATATGTCCAAGAGCCAAACTTCATTGAGCAGTTCTGGAGGTCAAAAGGGAAGAAGGTGACATCAATGGTGCAGGCTGATTTGTAATTTGGCGGTGGTGTCCATGTTATGGTCCCATCATACTTAACAACTGCCTTAGTGACAGTTCCCTCGAAATGCCCATCTGAACTGTTGAAATAAATATCAAAGACGGTTATGTAACAGCACTGTCAGCATTTCCGTGTGGCCATGGCTAACAGAAAATTAAATGACTGACACAGATGTAATTTATTCCTTATATAATGGCCCATACTTATCGTACAGTACGATGTCGGGAAGCCAGATCCTGTTAGAAGGGACTCGGATGGCTGTAAGGCCTGATAGTTACACTTCCAGTTCGGAGGCAGCAGGTCCCGCCTCGGCTCCGCCTCTTTGCCGTATTTGGAGCAGGCGGGATTAGACTCTGACGTCACAGTCGAGCCTTAGTGGCCGACTCCGGCTACTAAGGGCTTCCCGGCAACTCTGCAGAATCCTATGGGGTGACGTCACGGACACTACGTCCATTTATATACAGTCTATGGTTACGACATGCTTTTATTCCGGCACTGATTACCTGATTCCGATCAGCTGTCTGGCCTCCGGCCGAGCCCTCCCTTCACTCCAGCAGCCGGCGCCCTAACCACATCCGCTGCCACACTGACATTTTCAGGCACTAGCCTACGATAAAAAAAGAAAAGTTTTTTAAAATTGAGTGCAACATGGTGATTCATGGAATCACCATGAATTCATCATTCATGAATGAATGATTCATTCATTCATGGTGAACATGGTATTCGTTCCAAACACTGTAATCTTATGGAAATTAACGTGTTTCATTCCACAAGAGGTAATGTCTGTCACCAACAGAAAGGCTGAAGTAAACGCTCACCAACACACAACCTTTAGAGCTCAATAAACTGTGCTGAGTGTTTGAGATTCTGCAGGCTGTTTCTTCTTTTGAGAGACAGCAATCAACATCTTTGTTAATGCTTTTCCTTAATCTCTCTTTACAGTTTTTAGCATGCAGGGGTTTCTCATTCGTCTTTCAGCTCCACTGTCATTAGTGGAGAGAGACATTGCACTGCCACGGCATATCCATCAACAATTCCTGACCTGTTTCAGTCGAAACAAAGCGGGAGGAGTCGTCATTCAACACTCGATGGAAGGTCCAATAAATCACAAGCCTATGTCATTAGTCTCCAATAAGATATGCATGGAAGCATTGTCCTTGAGGATTGATCTGCCACTTAAGCAATCATTGACAAGTTTCTAACAAGAATCTGCCATTACAAAGTCCTCAAAACATGTTAGGGTCCAGTCCAAAATGACTTCTTCCACTTCCTTTTACATATACAGACTTTTTGCAACATGACACGCCTGAGTTGAAAACTTGTATAAGTGCATATAACAACCTAAGTTTCATTCTGCACTGTCTGTGAAATGAAGGTTAAATTAACATTTGTTGGACATCTATGTGATGTGAAATTAAACCCACATGGAGACAGTTCTTGCCAACACTTGCCCCACTTAAATGAGTTGACAGTGCAGGGTCAGACACCACACAGCATCTCTGCTGCTGGGAGGGGGTTGTATTTATCGTTTGGGGGTCACTTCAGCGGGGTGAATGTTGTGCTGAAAAGCTCTCGGACCTACCCTTCATCCAGCAGAAGGACACAGCTGTCTCTGAACTGACAATAAAGATTGGAAAAAGGAAAATCCGAGTCAAAGACTGATCTATTTTCAAATTAAAAGTGGCATCGGGGGAGATCTTGACATATTTTAAATAAAATCAATACATAATAAATGAAGGATTCTGTTGTGCTCATAAGCTGTTGCTGAGGGCCGAACTACTTGATCTTGTCCTACGAAATGAAGGCTATTTGTTTATTTAATATGGACTTATTTAATAAACACTGTGATGAGAAGATCTGTGTGAATTCATCGTGGGCTCAACCTGGTGCTAGAAAGGTCTTTATTCAGCAGTCCCTAAAAATGTGGCTTCAAATAATAGGCCTACGTGTTTTTATATATATTTAACACTTATTTCCGACTAATATTTATTTATGAATGTGAGATTTTAACAACGAAAGCTCAGTTGCTCTGCTTCTTTACACTGCAGGTATATTTGATAACATTTTGACTGACAGTTAAAGGTGGGGTAGGTAAGTTTGAGAGAAACTGGCTCGAGATATATTTTTTGTTATATTCCATGGAATGCTCTTAACATCCCGATAGCAATGAATATCTTTGGCAAAATCCATAAAAGAATGTCATCTGTTGAAGCCGTGGTACTGTAAAAAGCACGATCAGTCATTTTAGCCGGCCCGGCTAAAGTAACTGGATGGCCTACCTGCCTGTTAGCCTTCCATCTGTGCACAAATTTACTCGTGCCCTCATTGGTCATGTGCGCTTCGTGTGTGTTGGAGGAGGGGCTCTATAAGGAAGTGGCAGATTTTGTATTTTCAAATTCTAGAACACTCGAGCTGGTTTCTCCAAAATGAACTACTCCACCTTTAAAGCCCACACATTTTACAGTCGCATTTAAATGCTACATCCGGATTGGTGCCTGGAAATACGTGACTTCACTCTTTTCCAAATGAGCCCCCGCCCACTTCAGACAAGTGAGTTAAGCACAGAGAAAGAGAAATACTGAAATTAAGTAATATAACTAAAAACCGCAATAGATTCGGCAAGAAAAACTATTTGAATGTAGGATAAAATCACCTCAAGGTTGAAGCTGATTAAGAACATATGTTTTAAGAGGACTAAAGGGACGGACGTTTCTGTCACTACGTGGCCCATGCTGCAAACGTATTTCATTTATTTTGTTTGATCGTAGATGCGTACTGATTGAATTCACTCTGTTGGGGGTTTTTCCAAGTCATAAACGAGAAAACTGCGTGGGAAACAACAAAGCACTGACATCCTGTAAGGAACTAGGCAAAGATCAATGTCAAGGCTGTTATGTGTGACCTACTGCACGTCTGTTATGATTTTAAGTGACAAACTCGCAGTCAGTGACATTGAATTTATGAGATTAGGTGGCATAGGTTTGCAGTGAGCCCCCTCACTAGTGGCTCAGTGTGGCTCTTCTCCTCTCTGCCTCCTCTCTTCCTCCTATCCTTTCTGCTCCTCTCTTGCTCCTCTCAGCCTCTCTCTCTTCCTCCTTCTCCTCCCACCCCCCCCCTCCCCTCCTCCTCCCCCCCTCTACCTCCATCTGGAGCTGCGGACGTGCCTTCACTTTCACTTTCTCCTTCTGTCTGCCGCTGCTGCCTCTGACCCTGGATACAAAATACAGACTTGGATTTAAAAAACAATGGAAGCCACTTTTTTCTCCGTTTTGCTCTCATGCTTCTTCCTTCTGTTTCATCTAGAAGGTGAGTTATTAGCTTCAATCAATCAATGTTTTTTTATATAGCCCAATATCACAATGTTACATTTGTCTCAGTGGACTTCACAGTTTGTACAGAATATCAGTATGACGTATCAGTATGACACCCTCTGTCCTTAGACCCTCACATTGTACAAGGAAAAACTTCCAGAGAAAAACTCCACAGTTTAAAGGGGAACATGGCGATAGCTTCTACTTAACATCTAGCATTTTGTTACTTGTTGTTTGACATTGCTGTTAAGTATTAATGGCACAATTAAAGATGCATTTTTTTAATTGTAGGCCATGTTTACGGAATAAGCATTTACAGATTGGATTAATTAATAAAAAAATATGTGTATTATATTGTTAGATTATTTGGTTATTATGAAGTTATTTAAAAAAAATAGGCTCTTACTGTCAATCAAATTGGATTAAACCATACCTCGACATTTAAAAATAGCAGATCAGCTGAGTTTTGAAATACCTTATATCAAAACCTTGCAAAGAAAATGTCTTCTCTTTTTGAGATTATTGTATATTGTGCATGTTCCTTGTTTACTAAAGACATTAAAATGTAAGACACAAAAAAGGTAATAAATGATGACTTGGCTATTGATGATTTTTAGGGATGCATGGTTTGTATGCATGCGGTGCCACTGATTACTTCTTTACACTGAAGAAAACCTCAAAATTACAGATACATACAGCATTCTTGAGGGTGAGGGTGAAAGGAAAGTGGTGATTAAACCTAATCAGTGTGAAATAGGTTAAATATGAAGGCATGTGCATGCTCCCCCGGACTAATGACTAACAAACATTAATTTGGATGATATTCCTCTTGTAAACAAGCTGTACTGTTAAATAAATAAACGACATCGCAGTGACAGATCTGATCCTCTGCTCTCATTCAGGAGGCTCCTGTTCAGACGCAGAGCACAAGCTCTTCTCTGTCATATTCTCCAACTATAACCAGTACATACGGCCGGTGGAAAATGTGACTGACCCAGTCGTTGTACAGTTCGAGGTGTCCATGTCACAGCTGGTCAAAGTGGTAAGTAACTAAATGTTAATGCGTGTCTACAGTAAATATGACTTATTATGGGCTGCTACTTTGCCACAGTCAGACATTTAACACTCAGTCATGACCTGAGAGAAAATAACTAGGAAATATGAAGACAGCATCACATGTGAAGGGTCTGAGCCGTAGACTGTATGGTCTGAGCATAAGAAGAAAGAGATTGTGTTGTTATCTGGACTTTTAGCAACACAGTTTTAGAGTAGGGGACACTGGGGATGCAGAATGAGACACCTGAGATACTCCCTGCCGGTTTGCAGTAGCCCCTGGTGTAAATCCTGCAGTAGAAAGTACTAAATGAAAGAAGTGCTGGCTGTTTGTTTGGCCCAGACAAGATGGGGAATGTCAGCTGCCT